>VXBI01000880.1:4054-20809 GCA_013397375.1 Toxostoma redivivum | reverse complement strand
AAGTGTGAAGAAGTAAATGGTTCTAAATACTTTAGTATTTTAGTATTTAATATTTTATATTATTTATATATGATATGTAAATTTCAGAACAATTATCCACTTGTGGCATGAAAACCACTTCATGGGTTTTGGTATGCAACTGCTTGGAAAGTCAAGAGTGAAAATATTATGCCTGAGAATGGACTCAGAATAAGGAAAGTTTTAGATTATATAATTATGAATTACCAGCTGTAAAATAAATTACTTCTAAACATGTGACCTTTTTTGAAAAATACTATATAGATGCACATACCTGTACAGACTATATGGAAAATAAATATAATGATTATGAAGTCTCTTTTCTATATACTACATTTACCAGATGTAAATCAAACACTGCCCCTAACAAGATAAGATGCATGTTTCTAATCCTGCATGAGTAAAAAGTGTTTCTAGATTAGTTTCTGTCACACAAAACTGCCTTTGACCAAGGACAAAAGTTATCCAAATGCGATCTTGGAGCTGGATAAGGGGCTACAAAAACCTCCACATTTGGCAAAGAAGAAGAAAGTGCTTTTGCTAACATGTTTTGCTAACATCAAAATTTTCTGATGATTCTCGGAGGTTTCAAATAGGTGCCAGAGATGGAAAATCAACAGAAATCAGGCTGTGCAGTCAAGCTGGAAGTAAATATTTCATGTAGATATTGAAATAAGTCATATATCAAGCATGCGTATAATTTGTCTGTACAAATAAACCACACAGCACTCCTACCACAGTACATGTCTGACTTCTCCACCACAAAGGACATCTGAGTATGTAGACGCAGACAGCATAATATCTCTGAAAATTTTTTAGAACTTGGTTTTCATAGGACTTCACCTACAGCTGTAATTGATAGTGCATAACAGTGATGTGACACCTTTCCTGCAAGGTCTTTTGTGGAATTCACCTACTGTACAATGGGAAAACAAAATATGAGTCTTGACTAAATCTTGTGGTGGAAAGGACTCAAACTGGGAAACTGTTCAACACAATTTGCATATTATGCAGATGTAAAGCTAATGACAAAACAGTGTATTGGCAAACTCTGCCTTGTTATCTGGCAGTGATGTGTATAGCAACATGAATACCTAGACATAAGCTCTACTAATGTTATTTTGCAATTAAGAAAGTAAAGTCAGAGAAATGCAGTGAGAACTGCATATGTAAATAAGATTCAGTTGTGATGAAATACGTAATCCCATACAATCCAAACAATCCAGTTCACTTTGGGACACAGGCATCATGATTTTGTGTTATTAATTTTGAATGGTGGAAGAGGGAAAATAGCCAAGTGCTTATTGAATCCTCATTTCTAGTTTAAGCGGCTATTTCTTCATCCTTGCTTGCTTGCCAGTTCTGAGTGTATTTCAAGGAACATTACTGAGAACAAAATCGAACAGCATCAATATTAATGATCTGAACTAGAAAGATAGCTTTTAGTGTGCAAATTAATTACCCTAATCACCGGGTTTTTTGTATCCATTTTAATGAAATAACTATTTATTTCACTGAGTCCTGAGCTTTTCTTTTGCAAATAAGGCACATTTACATGATAAATACATGAAATTTAAATGGATAACTAAATTAAATTGAGGGGGAAAAAAAAGACCTTTTTAAATACAATTTTCATAGGAAAAACAGCTAGATTAATGGGTTGGTTAGCTGACTGGCATCTGTGATTAAATCTTTTTAATGTATGTCAAATAGAATTTAATGGACCTCAAGAAATGTCTACATAGTAATATTCAGGGTTTAGTGAAGATGCATTTTATCTCCTATTATTGAAGTGTAGACAGCTGAAGGCATATAGCTCGTTGCTGCCCAGTACAGTATAGAGACATTCTGTTTGAGAATAGTGATGATACCAGTTTGTATCTCTACTTTCCTGTGTTGTGTATTCTTTCCCCTGAAAATATTTTTATTCTACCTAGAGGAATCTGAAACAAGAAACTCCACTCTAAAATGGTGGTTTTTGATTGTTTGCACAGTCTTCTGATTTAATCATCACATGTACATTAGGTTCATGCTATTGTTTTCTAATAAAAACAAGAAAGGGAAAAAGGCTTAGTTCACGGGGACTTTAAACAAATCTTTTAGATTCTCTGTGTTTTGAAAACTTTATTTATTGTCACAAAGCTTTGAAGGGCTCCATATGCAACAGGAGCAAGATTTGAAACTCATTCCAGCTCATTTTTTGATACCAGTCCTGCAGAACAGAGCATCTTTCTCTGCTTGCTTTTTTCCCAGTCGAGCCACCAGAGACATCTCCAGCTTCCTTTGATTTGAAATGATCAATGGCAGCTGCAGCAGGCAGGCAGGGTGCCCCAGGCACAATGCAAACAAGTCTCTCTCCCAGCTCACTAGGATTTACATTTCAATTGCTGCCACATTTTTAAAGATAATTATAACCTTTTTATATTAATATTTTTCTCTCGTGTCTCTGATATTTTAACAACATAAATATTAATTTAGCATATCAAGGAGAACAGCTTTCTTCACTGCAATGACTCAAACAAAAAATATCTCCCAGAAACACAGGGCATCAAACATGGCATCTCAATCTCTGAGCATTAGCAACACTTCAGAGGGGGCATCTGCTGGATTTGATTTTGCATGGCTCTGCACTATTTTAAAGATTAGCAGAGAATAACCTTTCCTTTTGACTTGAGACCAAACCATCCTGCTACAACAGCAGAATGTGTTCACTGTCTAAGGTGACATCTGTGACTTATGTGGCTGCAAACAGTGTCTTTACCATGGTGAAAAATATCAGCTAGATAAAGCTGTCTTGATAAAATTGATTTTCTTGGAAAGAGAAAAGGGAAAATTGCTGCAGGTGGTGTTGAGAATTTCTAGAGTTTCATGCTGCAGCCTTTCTCCTGTTACCACTCCAGCCTTTTATATCATTCCCCATTTGCATCAGGAAAAGCCATCACAATGTACAAACAGATGCTGCTTTACCTACCCAGATCATGTGTTGGATCACAATAATATTTTTTGCAGACTGTCCTATAAAATTTTAGCATGTAGCATATTTGACTTATCTAAGTCTTCTCTACCTCTCTTCTTCTTTTCTTTCTAATGCAATTACAACATTCCTAACTGGCCTCCAGTGCTGAGCAATAATCACAATTTTTAGATTCAAAAACTTGTGGAAATAATGCTTTTTCCATAGCAATTGACAAATAAGGGGAATTAGTATGTGTCACAAAAAAATTTGATATCAATACCCCTCAAATGTTACAAGGAGATCATTCTGCTGCACTGCTTGGTAAAGTGCAGAGTTACAATCCTTTTATGGGCAAGACCTTAATTTCCTACACACCAAGCCATGAGCTTGAGCATTGCTTGAAGCTGACTAGAGGAATAAAACTGCTCATGAAATATGCATGACTAACACATATGCTGCCAGGAGAACCTAGTGTATTATGTATGACCCTTCTGTAATTGTAAGAAAATGATATTCATTTAAATAGATGTTTATCACAGTTAAAGGTACACATAATGAGACAAAGGTCATATGCCTAAAAACACAGATTTAGCCCACTATTTCTAGCCTTGTTTGAAAGGACTATCACTTTTTCATAGTTGTTTCTCCTGAACATATGATCTATAATTATGTAGCCTGAAAGAGCCTCTGTCTTTATTTTTGCACCAAATACAGTCTTAAACTAAATGCAATTCTAGTATTGTGTACATATATCTGGGTAATATCCAGACAGCATATTAAAATTCACATCAAACCTAACTCTCCCTTTTCAGCTGCTGTTGTTCAGGGCAGCTACAGATTTTTTTCTCATTATAATTTGCCTTTATGAATTGTATATTTTCTTATTTTTTAAACAATCCAAGTCTCTTACAAGGCAGAGAGAGATTTTTCAGCTTACAAAATAGCTGCAACATAGTTTGTACATTTCTACTTCAATCAGCCCTCCTCCAAGCAAAGCAAGTTTTGAGCAATATGTTTTAATTTGTTTCTTCCTAAACTGTAACATATTTGTAATGCGGATTTGGCTTTATCTTTGCATGAATACTTTCGCAGAGCTCAGGGAGAGATATTAACACAGAACATTGCACTCAGTGAAAGCCAGATTCAGTGCAATAAATGAACCTTTTGATTAGTGCTGCAGAGCTTCACCAGAAGCTTTCTCTCTTGGTTAAGGATCTCCACAGATGCCTGAAACTTTCTTGCTGCCCTCATGAGAACAAATCTACAGCCCTGAAAAGCCATAGGTAAAAGAAGATAAAACCTATTTACCACAATTCAAATTGGTTATAGAAAAAACCAACAAATTTCAAGACATGTAATTGCTGCAGAAGAGACTCTCTCTAAGTCTGGATGCTGTTATGCTCAGGGAAGTGGGCCAAGTTCATCTTGGTCTAATGCCATTGATTTAAAATTATACTATTAACAGAATTGAAAGCAGATGACACATCTTTAAAAAAAAAATTACAGTGGGCACTTGGTCTTCCTTTAGGCCGAGACAATACTGACCAGCAGAGTACTCTCACTCTCTTATAACAGCCTTGAAGTCAGACTCTCCAAGGTAGAAGAAAGATCTGAAAATATTTCAGAAGGTATTTTTTTATACTAACTTCTGGAAAACAGTTTGAAAATGCCAGGTAATCAGGTGTCAGAAAGCTCAAAAAAGTCAGGTTTTTATGGCTCCTTCTGAGGAAGCAAAGGTTTGGAGCTTTCTGCTTGGCCTCTCCTCATCAGGATGGATGTGAGTACTGCTTGGACCTGGGCTCCACCTTATTGTCCTTAACAGGTTGTACAGACTAGCACTCACATAGAGTGCCTGCCCATACTCTTTGAAGTTCATGGAAAACTTGGGTTTTTTTCACTTAGTTTACCATATAACATGAGGAACCCTGAAGCCAAAATAATTCTCTTTTCTTTTCTCATACCAACAATAAAAGAGGACTAATGACTGCATTCCAAATTGGGTCAATTTTTTCTGCAAGTAAGAGAAATATTACTCAGTCTGCTGATAGAAATTCAGGGGAAAAAAATTAAAGAAAGAGGAAAAAAACCACCTAAACCAGTCCCCTTACCCACTATAAATAATTTCAAGATGTTTATTTATTAAGTTGCTGAGTCATCCTATCTGGTATGAGAAATTCCTTGAATGAGAATATTGGTACCAGTTTACCAACCAGAGAACAAGAACAAAATCTGATTTGCTTTTTGGAGTGCTTTTTTCGTCAGAGCTGAGGTCACAGCATGGGTTTCTGAATTCAGTCCAGTCCTGAAATAAGATGATGAGGATTTCAAATACTGTAGTTTAACTTGAAGAAAATCTACAGCTGTACAAAGCAAAAACCCTTTGTCTTTTCAACTTCTAATCTATTTTCTTGCAGCCCTATTCCTGTGCCCCCTATTCCTAACACTAACTCCAGTCCAGTTTCCTGTTGTCAGAGGCTAATATTTTCTAAAAAATTTCTGTAAAAGTCTATCTCAGGTAAAGTGAACGGGAAAAATCAAAGAAAATTGGAAAAATATGCTGGGCACAGATGTGTGTTACTCCACCACTTATGCCTCTAACTTAGCAATCAAATGGGAAATCTTTATCAACCTTCTGCAGCAAAAATAAAAGATGTCACAAGCTTTGTCTGTAACCAACCCAAGACAACGGGACATAATACCAAATACAATACTTATAGAAGCAGCAGCATAAAGGGCTCTAGGAAGTATTGATAATTCAGCTGTGCTGCCTAAATACAGGCGTACACCTGCAAATTGCTTCTTAGCTTGTTCAATACAAGGAAAAGGGACAGAAGAGTTTGATGGAGGTTTTAGGAAGCTGAAGGTGATTAAAAACAAATGATAAACCTTTCCCCTAAAATCTGAAAGAAGGAGGGAATTCAAGAGCCCACTAAATGTGCTTAGGTGACTGACTCTTTCTTTGAAAGCAGAGATATAAATTGCAAACTATGCCTTAGTGTTCTCAATATGGTCTGACAGCTTATACTGCACACACCACTTCTAAGCCTAGCTTTTATGTAAATTAATCATGTTAATTAGTAGACAGCATTGAACTCATGTCATTAATCCTATTCCTTCCCTTGAAATGGAAGCAAAGTTTCCAGTTCAGTCAGAAAATGGAATTGTTTTCATCTTCTTTATTTTATTTTTTTTTAATCTCTTGCGAGGGTATATTATATCTTTTATCTATCTTGAAACCTAAATAGAAGCTATAAGAAGTCTGTGTCTCACAAACACACAGTTGTAATGGGCACTCTTCGTGAAAAGGGCATCCACATCAATATGCTGCTCCCTGACAATGGCAGTAACTCCTTTTCAGCAGACAAGCACTCCATGAGCTTTTCTTTTGCTTTATGAACTATTAGAAAACCAAGAAGAGAGATTAATTTGAAAAATAAGAGGAAGCAGTCCCTAGCATGAAATGCATGGGGTTTTATAAAAAAAATTTCTAAACAGTGCCTGGACACAAATGTAGTGTCTCCGCATATTTTATGGTTTCCTAAGAAAGATGTACAGATACACAGTGCTTATGTACCATTACATTCAGGGTTCTCTGGAGACATTTTTTCACTCTTCCAACTATATAGATTACTAGATTATCCTGAGATTATCACAAAACTGTCTGTCTCTCTTTTTTTCCCCCCAAGTCAATTAAGAAACAGGATTACTTTTTGGAGGTTCTTTTTTTCGTGTTTTTTTTGTTTGTTTGTTTTTTGTTTTGTCTTATGATAACTCTAGAAGTTTCCTTGCCTCTGTATGATATGGTAGTGGTAAATAAACTTTTGTGAGATAAAGCACAGTGCACCACAGTTACTAAGCTTAATTTTTCATGTAGCTGCTAAGAGTGCTAAAAGTGCAGAGATATAACCTATCTTAAGGTACGAATTGGGTGATTTGAATGACCTTGTAAAATCTCACTGTTAGAAGCAGTTACCTGAAGGAACCAAATACCCTAAAACCTCTTCAACTCTGCTTTTTGAAGTATAAGTTTAGCTTAATTTTTTATACTTGCACCATTACCTGTAAATCATTCTAAACCAAATAGTAATTTCTTCAATGGCTTGTTTGGAAGGATTAGAAGGAAATGGAATACTGATCTAGAATTATCAAGGACATTCCATATTTAACTGACAAGACTCTTAAAATCTCTGTTGGGGTCAACAGAACATTTTAATTTCCGCCACTCTTAGTATTAAATAACCCTAAATATATAAATGTTTAGCATGGTTTGCAGAGGAATTTTTCCAAATGTCCTCCTTAATGTTGTTGCAAATCACAATGGTAACTTTTGCAATACCTTTTAATCTTATTTCAGAGTCACAGTTTGAACGCACATCTCGTGGTTTCTGATGTTTACCAGGGGAGGCTTGGTGAAACTGTGCTGTAGTGCATGTAATGGATTATGGCACCTGTGTTGAATACACCATCATTGCTAATGGACATTGAATAATTGGAACCCAACTGGATTTGGTTGTCTTGAACTAGGTGTAAAACGCCCTTTGCATTCTCAGAATCAAAAGTTTTACTATGTATCTGCTTCTAAGGTGCTTCACCTGTTGTCAAGGAAGAAATTCTGAAGCAGTGTTAGCTAGAAGAGTACAAACCTAGTGTGGAAACCTAGCATAAATCTGACTCCCCTGCAGCAGACAGTAAAAAGTCTAGAAACACAGGCAAAATGAGCATTTAGTCAATAACTGCATTCTTGGTTATTAATGTAATAATTCTGACAGTGGGGAAAAAATGGTGTTATTAATGACTTTGTTCACAGTTGATTTTGTATGCACAATTACAGCTTGCATCTTCATATTTTTCCTATATTTGGCAATTATTATTTTTTCAAAAATTACCCTAGATGATTCCCTAATTATTCTTGTTTTGTCATTTGTGTAGGTTTTTTTTAGCATTTATTGACCACCCATACGCACATTCTAGATCACACCTCAATTAAAAAGAAAAATGTATCACTTTTAAGGTTGGTGATTTCTTTATTGGACATTTTCCTCACTATTCAGAATTTTCCAAGCTGTCCTGAGACTAATTTTAGTTTTAACAGTAATCCTTAGTTCATACAAATATATTGTATGCCTATAAAGACTGCTGCTTTATCCACAAGGTGCATCAATAGAGATGAAGCAAAAAAAGGACAACGTGAAAACAGGAGCAATAGATAACAAGTTGGGACAGCACATTATTTTATTACCTAGAGCTGTATGTCAAGCCATAACAAAGAAATCACAACAGTGTACTGAAATGCTGTTTTGTATAAAGGCTGAGAGAGATCTACTGAATAGTAAACTTGGAATAAGAATTAGTCCTCCGAGTATTTAATCCCAGAAGATGATAGAAAACAGAAAGCTAAAAACCCTGCAAAGTAGAAGGATTTTATAATTTTGTATCTGTATGGATTCTGCTAGCCTAGCTACCGCCAATGGCTGGAGAATACTTTGAGAACTTACCAAAAAAATATTATGCTGTGGTAGGAAGGGAAAAGATGCTCATATATGAGAAGGCAGAAAGATTAAAAAAAATTGCAAAATCAAGCTACAATGAGCAATGTTAGCATCAGGATGTGTGCATATTGCAAATAACTAGGATATCTGACAGTAGTCAATTGCAGTATTGTAAGCTGCAACCTGGAATTCAACATATTCTTAGTTCCTTAGGAATACAAATCTATTAAGTCGAATTTTCTTCAACACCTAGTAAATATAATATCCCTTCCCTTGCTGTATCTTCTTTACACTCACATGTGCTAAGACATGTGCATACGCACACTCATTATCTACATGTGTAACCCTATTGTACTTGAAACTAATTCCTTCCAGAACAGCTTCCTTGCTGCATCACAGTTACTAGTTTCAGGCATTTATACATCTCAAAAGGACTCACAGCGTCTATTCTTTTGCTCTGTAGGAAGTCTTTGGCAAAGAAGCAGGGTCTATCAGAATTTTAAGAGTTTATTGGGATTTCTTTCCCCTTGTTAGGATAACCATTCTGTTGGAGATATGGCCAAAATGTTCAGACTGCCTGACTCTGTCTCAGTCCTGGTACCTAGCACTTGAGGCATCTGTGATCCTCAGAGGCACAGCAGCAGTTCCTGCAGCAGGCTAGCTTGTAAAACAAAGGGAGTTTTTCTGAGCAAGCTAATCTGCATTAACAACACTAGATTCCAGATAGTTGCAGTGCATCAACAATTCAAACTAAAAGAATAACAGTAGCTGAGCAGAACAAACTTCCAACTGTGAAGCAATTATAGTGCTGTTGAATGGCTGATTGCTTGTGTGTGGTCCCCTCAGTTCCCTGATGTGGTGTGCTTATAGTTCAGCAACTGGATAAAATAGATTGGAATGAGTGCTGTCATACAGAACTGCCAGCTGTTCCACTGTTAATAAAGACACTATTTAGTTATTAATACATCCCATTCTTCTCTGCTGCGCTTATTCAAACAAAGTATTTCTGTTTGTAGAGAGGGTGTGACTGCACCTGTTCTGGATTCAGGAATCCACAGCCCCTTGATACTCTTCAGTAACAACGCCAGCTTCCAGCCAGAACACCATACAAAGACCAGACAGAATGGGCTTGCTTTTCTGACAGATTTGACAGACAGTGTTCTAAAAGCATGCAGGCCTTGGAGTTAGCTTCCTACTGCTTATGCTTATAGTTGGCCTTTAGTGTAAGGATCTTTCGTAAGCACTCAAGTTTTATTTTTTCATTCTTCATAGGCACAAAGAAAAAGTGCTAAAATTAGTATAACTTGAGGGGTATGACTTAAATCACACTTTGCATTCAATTTTACTGGAGAGTTGTCTTGATTCCTTGCTTTTTGAGGGAATGGAAGAAAAGGGCCGAGTCTTATTCTTGCATCTTGTTTTCAGCTAACTTTCTTCAAAAGAGATTAATTTTTCAGAATAGATGGAAACTTCCCTAGAAAGTACATATTCTTGTGTAAGTAAAACAAAACTGATGCTAAACCTGTCTTAAAAAAAAAAAAATCACTAATTAGCATTGCTAATGCTTTTTAACTATGTCTAGATGCTAGAGAAAGAGGAAGGTTGCAGTTGGCTCATGATAACTTTAAGACCTCCCTTTGGTTTCACTAGTGCCTTCCAATTATGGCTTGAGTATATTATTTCTTTTTTCTTTAGCGAAAGATGTTACTGTTTTCATCAAGTTCAGCTGTGGGAAATATTCACCATAACTGCCAGCAATGCTTACCTGGATTGTAGACAGATAGCAAGCATGTTTTATTAGCCTTCTTTGGCATTGATGAATCCTCTGAAAATCCCCTGTCTTATTTAGGCAGTGAGCTTGGAATAGCATGAGAAGCTATCTCCCTTAATATAATCCCATTTCTAAAACTAATTTGTAGCATATTAAAGCAAATAGCTCTATTAATTTTAATTAATGAGTAATGATGCATAATGTAATAACTGTGGACTAAATATCAGTCCAGGCCTTGGATCTATGACCAGCTGTGATAAAAGGTGTGAAAGAACTGCTTCTTGGCCTTATGTAAGCTGTTTAAACTGGGTGGAGGGGGGGAAGTCACCACTAAAAGTTAGTGCTGATAAACTAGAGAGCACTAAGGATTTTTGAAATAATGTGCATTGATTAAATGAAACACCAGCAGAGAGAAAAAGAGACACTGCTCCAGAAAAAGTACTGGATTGTACTTTTTCTTTAGGTTTAGACCTAAGTTTCAACTACAAACTTAGATATATTAACCGTCTGAGTAACCCAAATATGACTATATTCCAAGTAATCAATTTTGGGATGCCAAGAAAACAAAACATAAAATTCACTTTTAACTGAAGTTAAAAACTATTTCTTTAAAAGTGTAAAGATTAGAGAAAGTATTTTTAAAAATATGTGCACTTTCCCAAGGTAAATTTTTTGAAGCATTTCACTCTTGTGAAACAGGTTTTAAACTTAAAACATATATTATGGCAAGACAGTGTTTAAAATTGAAGTAAAATAAAATATAGTTTATAACAAACAGTAAGAATTTAGCTATAGTGCGTACCTGCTACTTGCCCCAAGAGCCATATCTGTGCTTGGTGCTCATGGAGAGGGCTGCAGCTACAGCTCCTGACTGTGCCCCATCCTTTCTGAATAAACTTGAGAAAAATGATTCATCTCTGAAGTGCTGCTCCCTATATCTATCTGAAAGCAACAAGAAGCTGTAAAGCAAACCTGTTCATTCCTGAGAATGAACTTTCATCTGTCTTCTCTGTTTAGGTTGGAAGTTCTTGTCACACACTGTTCTTTTTATGGGTCTGTAGCATGAGGAGTGCAAAGAATAGTTATTCACATTGGTGCTCCTTAAATGTTAACACAAATAAACAGATAATCAAATAGATGATGAAGCATCCTTCTTGCCAAACCCTGATTAATAGTTTTTCAGAATAAAAATAGTGAAGATCATTCAAATATTGTCTGCCTTAGTAACTGTTTTGTGTTCAACTCCTGTTTTCTTCAAACTCCGCAGGAAAATACAAACAACAAATGCAACAACCTGTGGGCTGAACAAAAGAAAAAGAGAGAAGGAAGAGGGTGGTAAACTAAATGAGCTAAATATAAATAAAACAAATACAAACATGAGCTCTTTTCCTGTTGAAGAAAGCAAGCACTTGAATTTATTATCCAGTGCAATTTGATTAAACATGCCACTGTTTACAAATATAATGTATCAGTTCACTTATTGGGGTTTATATAATTGATGTGATTTTTTGTTAAACTAGGTCAGAGAAATACTTAAACAAAGGCATTTTGTAATATGAATAAACAGTCAACAAAATTAAAGGAATCTGCACTGATGACTTATGAAGGTTACATTAAACACATTTATTCTTAGTTGCAGATTGCATTTACGTGTGAGTGTCACAGTGTGACTCTGGGTTCCATTCTACTCTTGTTAATTAGCTTTAGTATGATGTAAATGCTTTGATTTCTGGGAATTACTCCTAATCTATAGCAATGTAAGATGGAAGAATTCAGCCCATGATTTTTTCCTATATCTATAACTTGTCAAAAGATAACAGCTGAAGTATATTATCATCTCCAAAGACCTGAAGCAAATATTTGTAAATGTTAATATCCTGAGAGAAGATGAGATTTTACTTCTCCTGGAGGCATTTGTTTGTAACATTGACACATTATATTAAAACCCACAGTGAATGATAAAATGACATTTACAAATTCTGACTTTCTGCATGTTTTCTTACATAATTGGCACTGAGATGATGGATAAACCACCTGCCATAAAACATCTAGGATTAATCTTTTAAAAGGATCTAAACCTATTCCAGCTGATGTTATTGCAAATCCTCTGATTACCTTGAAAGTGAGCAGGAATGAGCTACAAGTGAGCATTTCCCTTTTAATGTTAACCCAACTACAAATTCTCCAGAGAACCCCAGTGGATTTCACTGTATGCACTTAGCTAAATTGCACAGCATCAAGCTTCAGTGCTTGCCTCGTCACTCTGTATACTTGGGGCCCAATGAGTCGCTCCAAAACAGCAGAACAGGACAAAACACAGTTGAAGTCCAGCAACAAAGCCAATTCTGTGATATAACCACAGGTAAAATAAATTTCATTTCCTGTAAACTTTAATTTCTGTTGTCTGTTTTTCTGGAATCTAGAAAACCTGAAATTTAAAATACCTAAGATCCTTACAGGCCAAGGGAGAGAGGAAGATATAAGCCTGATTTATTTTCTTTCTAGAAGACTTTGCTTTCAATTTTCCCTTGTCATATTTCCAATGAGCAGTTGGCCACCCTAAATATATGATATCCAGGTAGGCTCTTTCAGCATTTGTACACTTATTTGTCTGATAAAGATGAAATTTGTCTGATAAAGAATGTCTAAATGTTCTTTCTTGAGTACTTAGGTGTACTTGATCAAAACTTTCAACCTAAGTTCTCAGGACACACAAGAACAAATAATACAGATGTTTGCGTTGAGATTTTGACCTTTTTTGTTTTTCCATCCACTTTACACATTTATGTTTCTTTTCTACCTCTTCACTGATAACTTTTCCTTTGTTTGATGTTTCCTGTTCTTCATAGTATATTTTGCTGACACTATTATCAGTTCAGTTCTTCACAAATTCATTCAGTACTCATTTACTGCTCTTAGCCTCCTTAGGACAGAACATGGCTGTAAACCCCAATCAGCTGCTCTCTCCTTCCTAATTCCTCCACAGCAGTTTACTATATGCTTACCCCCTTCCTGTCTCCTTCCTTCCACATTTCATCACATCTTCCCTCCTACTACCTTGCTTCCTCCCATTTATCTTTCTTTCAACATAATGGATTCTTTAATTTTCATCTCTGCTTTGTGCTTTTTGTGACTTCTCCTCTTATTGAAGTATTGACTGGGAAGACATTGAAAGAATGACAAAAAGAATGACAAACCTTGATGGAAGTGCTGGAAGTAGCATACTAAAAAAGAGTACGTACATATATATATATATAAATATCAGACAATTCAAGATGGATTGAGTCATTTTCTATGTATGTCTGTGCAGAAAAGTTGAATTTTTAAGACTACTGTTGCTGTGGTAGGAATGCAGGAGAACAGTACACACACTCACATGTACTCACACATACTTAGTTATACAGCTCAAGAATAGAGTATACTCAAGGAAATGTAATGCTGAAGAATCAAAATTCTCTGATGTTAACTATATTTGTTCAACATTTGCATGATTCTGCCAAACCAATGTGTTTCTTTATCTTGTGCTATGCTGTTTCCAGATTGCTTCCATTCATATGATGCAAAAGCTTTTAACTGTGTTTGACAAGACAAATTTTTAGGGAAGTCATTAAGATAAGAGACTTCTCCAGGGCTAAAAATTATTCAGATTATACACAAAATCTCCTGTACATGTGTACTGTGTTTTTTTTGTTCTCTACTCTGTCTCTTCTTCCCTTTCTTTTTCTCCCTCTTCTTTTTCCCAGAGAGAGTCTGAGGGTGGGGGATGAGTGGAGGGATGGAGGGAGATGTTCCTTCAACTAAATGCAATACAATGCAACAAACCAACACATTGCCACAAGTAATGTATGCCTCTGTCAGTGTGCAATGCAGTTCCACTCATGAGGTTATAAAACACTGAAAATGAAAATGTAGCCTGAGGAAAAGTTTTACATTCTGAGCTCAAAAGTAATCTCAGAGACAGTGGATATTAAAAAGACAACATACTACTCCTGCCTTTAGAAAAAGACAAGGAAATTTAGAAGGTATGAAGTCAGTGGGCAACCTATCTAGCAGAAATAGATAGTTTATAAAGCTGAACACAACCCTTGAAGGCAGAAAGAACAATGCTTCTGCCGTTATCTTACTGATTTCTTTGTGTTGCAATACAGGCCAGCAGCATTTTAAAGAGATGAGTTTAGAGCTATTTAAAAAGAAAGGAAAAGGAAAAAGAATAGAGGGATGAAAAGACCATTTTTCCTCCTCTTTTCAGTCTGCAAAGAGGTGAAAAAATAGACCACAGTAATGGGGGAAAATGGGCTTTTCTTCCCCTTATCCTGGCCCTAAGTATTACAGGTTTATATAACCTGAACAAACAGTTCTTCAAATCTACTCTGTAGAGAATGGATCATGGATCCTTGCTAAGTTTTTCAGCTTAAAAGAAATTTTAACTTCCAAGACAGTCATAAAACTGTTGGCTAAACATTACCTTTCTAGGCTTCCTGAACAGGACTGTTTCTCTGGACTGTAAATAATTTGTAGGGCATATTTTTCTTTCACTTGTTAGTATTCAAAAAGCCACAGTGAGAATTACAAGTAACAATAAAAATAACCTTGCCACAGATTTACTGACAAGAACTGCCCATATCGTCTGTCTTATTGGACCTCTACAGAATGTAATATAAAAATTAATATGTAATAAAATAATATTGCTATAAGATTACAATATTGCTTTAAGATTTATCAAATAAACCAGCTTGCACATTTACCTCATACAACAGTACATGAGATGCAGATGACTCTATCTGTACTGAGACACGTACTGTCTCAGATATGCAATCAATTTCAGCACGTGGTCTTTTCCAGTGGCTCCCTCTGTAAGTCTGATTTCTCTTATGTCAATAGTCTGAACGCTGAACCCACTGTCTGTAATATGGCAATTTAAAAGGCATTTTCTCCAGCTGTGCTAAAGAGAGAGTTGCAACCAAATTCAGTATTGGCGTAGATCTGTTATAGTTAGCAGGAATATGACTGACCTCATAGCTGACTGTGACTACAGGCATTCCAACAGCAGGAACAAGCCAATCTGACAAAATGTGGCACAGCCTAGGGGCTCAAGAGTGCTTAAACATCAGTGCCTGTTAAATATCTGCCAAGAGCCTGGCTACAGAACATAAGATACAGCTTACTGACTTCATTACAGACTGGTTTCATTTTACCACACACTACAAGAGTTTCTAGGTCTCTGCTGCCTCTGAATGTGGGAGGCTCAACTTACGGGAGCTCAGAGCTCAGGTACTGAATGAGGCTGAATGAGTAGGCCTGGGGCTTGGACCTACCTGACACCTCCTGACAGTCCAGGATCACTCTTGATAGCTGTGATAACAGGTGACCACAATAAGAGGTATGAAGGCTTGAAGCAGGCTAAGTAATGAGGCGTGAGAAGGGTCCTGCCCACGATTTTAAACAAACAGGAGCTATGGTATGTGATACTGATACCCAATTATAACCAGCTTATTCAAGGACTGGTAGCATTCATCACGTTGTTAATATTGTAAATTTGTACTGTAGTAGATAGGATTCACACAACTTGGGGCCTTGTACCTTCACCTATTGTTTTCCCTGTGTTATGATAAATTTTCAGCAACACTTGATTAAAACCACCAATTTGTTGGGTATAAAGAAAATCTCTTGACACTACCAGGACTAATTACGTTGTCCTTGCCAAAGGGATAGTTGAATAATTGCATGTGATTATTGCACAGCTACGGTGCTTTTCATGTCAGTGGCAATGCAATGAAGATTGATTCCCTTTAATTAATCATTCAAAAATAGCCCCTTGTATCATTCCTCAAATAGGAGCAAAGATGTTCCTACCTCTTTCTCCCTAAAGGCTCCTGCATGCAATTGGTGTCCTGATGAAATAGCATTGCAGTACATGTGTGTGTGTCCTAGCCTGCTTTGTAAATATTTGGGATCCCACTCTCCTAATTTTTCTTCTTATTCTTGAACATGCATTATTAGCCTAGTAGCCGCAAACATAAGAACATAGTGGAAAAACTTAACTTCTACTACTTGAATTCCAGGCTTTTCATTGTAAAGAGTCACCAGCTCCAAACTTATTTTTATTTACCTGCTGCTTCCCTTCCTTTTCAAATCAAATGGTCTGGAGGATTATGCTGTATCAAATATTCATTATTTTAAAAATATCTTGTCTTAAAAAATATCTAGAAGTCAGTGGGTTACATCCTGCTGTAACTGTTGATCTCCTACAATATCTACATTAGTGACAGAAGTTAACGAGCTGTATCTTTTTCTTTTATATATCTACATTTCATTGTCTATAGTATTCATCTATAAGAAAACTGATTCTTCATTTAATTTTCTTTCTATATGTGTCTTAGGTTGCAATACGGGATGTGACCAACAGTATATATTCTATCACCATCTGTTGAAACCATGGTAATCCTTATCTCTGTGGGAGATATGCTCTACTCATGGATCATCTGTTAAAACCAGGTGGGGCAGTCATTTTTATCTTTTTC
>VXBI01000878.1:5267-57774 GCA_013397375.1 Toxostoma redivivum | reverse complement strand
AGAACAGAATAAAGTGGAAGTGACCTACAAGATCCATTCCAGTTCCAGCTGGAATATCTCTGTAGGACTTGCTGCTCTCTCCTGGATTATTTTGGGTCTCATCCTTCACCAGCTGATGTCTGCAATGTGTTGGTTTCACCTTTTCTCTATAATGAATAGAATAGCTTATACATAGAATTTTTAACATTTTTAACACTCAGAGGAAAGGTGTTCACATCACTTCCAGTGATGCATTTAGGTAATTAACATTCCTGAATAATTAAATACTGTGGCCAAGCTTCAGTTATTAGATGAATATTCTCTAATATTTTCTTTTAGTGTTTCTCACATTGTGGTTCAGTCATAACATTTTATTACTCGTTATTTTCTCTTTTGACATTCATATCGATGTACTTAACCCAGAGATCTCTTGACCTTTAAAAACTGGCAGCACTTTGAGTTTTTGGAAAAGAAAGTTCCTTTCTTTTACCTCTTTTACCTTCTTGATAGCCCAAATCTCTCTGGGCTCACACATTTGCTTGAAAGAACCCCAATGATATCAATAATTTCATTACTTAGTCTAGATGCTGCATGTTGTTATTTTTTCCAATTTTTTCCAAACTTAACTGTGATTTCTCTTATTTGAATATTCAGTGTCTCCCTCTTTATTTGCTAAACCTCCAAGCACCCCATTTTCTTCATCCTTCTCATCAGAGTGGAGAATCTTTATTGCATCAGGTACAGCCTGGATGTGATATCTTGAGTTTTGCTTTATATGGATGTGGCAGCATCCAGCAGGATTCCAGGACTCTTATTTCCCATTTAATCAGCTTTACAATTGCAAATTTAATTCTGTTCTTTTTTCCACTTTGCTGCCTATTTCTGCTACTTTTGGGGGCACTGGGAGGGGTCATGCTGGCAAAGTTAATATGAAAAGTAATTAATTAGGGATATTAATTCACAGTCTTGCACACCCAGGTCGTTATGGGAGGGGTTTGGTGCCACCTCCCTGCTCCAGCAGGGCCATCCCAGAGCACAGGATTGTGTCCAGATGTGTCCCTGCTGTGCTGCTGTTTGGTCATTCCTGTTGAATCCATGAATTGCACGGATTTATTGAATAAATAAATGCATGGATTTCATGTTCCCAGCTTCCAGAGCCATTCCTGACTCATGGATTCAGCAAATCTCTGCTGTGTGGCTTCCCCCCACCCAAAAATTCATATTTGTATAAATTTGTATTTGAAACTCTACAGTGGATGTGTCAGCTCCTTCAATTCCCCATAGGGATCTAATTCTAATTAGAGAGATAAATGGGAAATTCAGACGCTCAGGAAACATTTCTTTCCTCTCCTTCCTAAATCCTTTTTCTGTGTTTGTATCTCCAGACCTTTAAGCCCAGAATTTAATGTGCAGAACATGTTGGTTCCAGGCAGTGGTGTGAGGCCAGGAGGGTGAATTGGGTGATGGAGGCACAAAAATCAGGAGTAAAATTCAGCAGTTAAATCAAATTAAAGAAAGATCTCAAGTGATGACAATGGATTTTGGTTAAATGGGGAGTTAGGACAAAGATCAGAACTCTTGTGCTTCTCTGATTTTCCTATTCACAGTTGTACCAAATGGATTTTCTTTCTTGTCCTAAAAGAGTTCTGCCAAACTGAAACCTTCAGTAAAAAAATCAGAATTATTCACAGTGTCTGAACCATTATTGAGAGTAACTCCCATTACTAATACATTAATAATAATTACTAATTACATTAATAATAATATATTCTATCAGAATATTCCTGCCTCATATTCTCAGCAGGAAGTCTGTGTGCACCTGAGCAATGACCCCATGAACTTTGAACCTTTTTGGAGGTTATCCCTGAAGATATTTGATTAAAAACAACCTCCCAGGATAGTTCTGGAAGTCAGGTGATGCCAATGCACATGGAGCAAAAGGTCTGGGAATGAGCAGCCACGTGCACTCAAATTGTTTCAAACCCACTGAATTTCTCTGTTTCTCATTCTGTTGTTATTTTGGAGATTCCTTTAATTAATTAAAGGACACTTTTCCTTCCCTTTACCAATAAGGACTGCTGTTAGTTGTTTAGAACCAAGGGAATTCCTTGTCAAGGGTGGTAAAACCAGAAATTTGGAGACCTGATCGTGCTGAGTGGTCCAAATTTCACAGGGAATCCTAAGAGGAAGGTGAAATAAATCCTGAAAGCAGGGATGGGGTGGGAAAGGAGAATTGCTGATTTAAAGCTGAAACATCAACACCTCTGGGAAAGGCAGATTTGGGATCTCTAAATAAAGAATAAATCTAAATAAAGAAGAAATCAGCAGTGTGCTTTGTGCTTTCAGAGTATGAAATTGAGAGATCCTTTTTCCTGAGGATGAAGTGTGTCCTAGCCAAGAGGAATGCAGGGCTGACGTGCAGTGGCTACAAGGTAATGTACAGAAATGACTTCTCCACCCCTGAAATATTTGACAATTGACAAGTTTATTTCTTTAGGTGTTTGTTTTGGGGTTTTTATTTTTTCCATCTGTGTAGCTGAGAGCAAAGTTTGTGATGAAAAGAATCAGAAAAGATCCCCCACATGCCCTCAGTAATTCAAATTTCAATTTTGTGGCACATTCCCTCACTTTAGTCCCTGGGAATTTTCTGGAGCCCAGCCCTGACATCTCATCTCATTCCCCATGGAACAGGAGGTGAGGCAGGAACCCAGACACAGGAATTTGGAAATTTTCCACATCCCACCCACTTGCACAAGTCACCCCTTGGCCTCAACACTAAAAAAATCCAAGCACTGCCATCACCCCAGGGTGGAATTGTACTAAACCAAGTCTGTTTATAAATCTTACAGTCTGTATGATTCTTTTTTTATTTATGACATGAAATCAGAAGCCAATGGCAAACGCTGAAGTCACAGAATAACAGCTGCAATTTGACTAGTTTTTATTTTCAGATTTGCAGTAGTCTTTATTTTCATCTTTACAGGCAGTTTTTATCTTTAGATTTGTAATAGATTTTATTTTCAGATGTGCAGGCAGTTTTTATCTTCAGCTTTGCAGTAATTTTTATTTTCATCTTTACAGGCAGTTTTTATCTTTAGATTTGTAATAGATTTTATTTTCAGATGTGCAGGCAGTTTTTATCTTCAGCTTTGCAGTAATTTTTATTTTCATCTTTACAGGCAGTTTTAACTTTCAGATTTGCAGTATTTTTTATTTTCAGCTCTGCAGCAGCTTTTATTTTCAGATTTGTGGTAGTTTTTATTTCCATCTTAAGAGGCAGTTTTTATTTGCAGATTTGCTGTAATTTTTTATTTTCAGCTTTGCAGTAGCTTTTTTTCAGATTTGTACTAGTTTTTATTTTCATCTTAAGAAGCAGTTTTAATTTTCAGCTTTGCAGCAGTTTTTATTTTCGATTTGCAGTAGCTTTTATTTTCAGATGTGCAGTCAGTTTTTATTTTCGGATTTGCAATAGTTTTTTTTTATTTTCATCTTTGGAGTAGCTTTTATTTTCAGATTTACAGACAGTTTTTCTTTCCAGCTTTACAGGCAGTTTTTATTTCCAGATTTGCAATTGTTTTTATTTTCATCTTTACAGTTAGTTTTTCTTTTCAGCTTTGCATTTGCTGCTCTTGGAGCTGCTCAGGTTAATTTTGCCTCCACCAGGGAGGGTCATCCCCTCCATCCTGCTGGGGATTCATTGTGATTTGTCCAAAACCCAAAAAGCCAAGGCTGGAGGGGGAGCAGAGCTCTGCAGAATTGTGCTCGAGGTGCAGACATGGACCTGGCTCTTTGCACCCTTCCCTTCCTGCCTGGATCTCCACGTGGATTTGGGGATTTTGGGGTTTTTTAATTCCCAATTATCCCTCTTAATCAGAGGCATCTCTTTCTTTGCTCACTATTAAAAGTTTGCACAGTGAAAATCAAAGGATTCTTTCATCTGGAGAGATGTTGGCCTGAATTTATTCCATTTGACTGTGCTTAAAGGCAGGAGTTAATTTTTAAGCAATCACCTCATTAGCTGAAGCACAGAAAAAACTCATGGACCAAGTGATGGGGGAATTGAGATCTGCTGGGAGATCTTACTGTGCTTTTGCTAAACTTTGAAATCACTGGAGAGGAGGAGGTTTGAGCAGGAGGAGCCTGTTTCCAGGTGATGTTTGGTAGGTTGTGTAGAGCACTAAATACACTGAAAATTAATTCCTTTCCACAGGACACACTTAAAAGCCAAACAAACAGAGAAATTCAGCTAAAGGATGTGATATTCCTGCTGCCTGGACCAGAAAACTGGCAGGGGCACGGATGATTTCTGAACACCAGCACCACACTAAATAAATCTTCTGGCCTGGAATAGTCCCAGGTTACATTTCCCCCTCCCCTTTAGGTGACACTGAATTTTTGCAGTCTAACACTGTCATTATCACCTCTGTGAACAGCAATTGTACCCAGGGATCCCGAAATCTGAGCTCAGGACCTTGGGTTTGGTCACGTGTCAAAAACAAAACAAAACAAAACAAAAAACCTCTGAACTGGACCAGAGAACTTCAAACTCATTTCTCATTTGCATAAATATCAGTTCATTTTTATTGCAGTGTGATGCATCAATACCCACTGGGTTTTTTAAGTGCCTTTTTAAAAGTGCCTTTATTTACATCAGAATAATAACTCATTATAATGTAAATGTTTTTATTAATCTTTGAGTGTGTGGGATAGAGATGGACATTTAAAAATTAGCAACTTCCAGATTTTTTTTATCAATGAACAGGATTTCTGGCTGTATCTACATGAAATCTGTCTCAAGGAGCCTAAAGTATTAATTAGAAAGCAATTAGGGAGTCCCCAGAGAGGAGGAGCTGTCAGCAATCACAAAACTGCATTTACTGAGTCTTAATCTCTATTTATGAATTAACTGCAATCAAGAGAATTTAATATTATGGGGGAGTGTTTCTTTATAAGCTCACTGGGACTGGGTGGGCAGCAGATGTGGGGCTTTCCCATCCCATCCTGAGGCTGTTTTTCCCTTTTTCCAGGTGATCCACTGCAGTGGCTACTTGAAGATCCGTCAGTACATGCTGGATATGTCCCTGTATGATTCCTGTTACCAAATCGTGGGGCTGGTGGCTGTGGGGCAATCTCTGCCTCCCAGTGCAATCACTGAGATCAAGCTCCACAGTAACATGTTTATGTTCAGAGCCAGTTTGGATTTAAAGCTGATATTCCTCGATTCCAGGTGAGCAGCTCTTTCGTCTTCGTGGTCAAAACATCCTTGGAAAAAAATCGAGCAAAAAATAGATCTGGAACTCAGAGCCTTCAAAGCCTTTCAGGCAGCTGGGTAAACCAGATTTTGGCTGGAATGCCAAGAAATAAGAGCTTGCCCAATTTAACCTGGAGTTACCTGCACTTTTAGGGGCAGCTAAAAGCTTCTTGCAGTCAGGATTGGTGACAGGAGCAGTGATACTTTCTTATTTGAAAAGACACAAATTTTATCATACAAAGCCAGCAAAAGGAATGAGGATGTACCAAAAAATCCCAAAACTAATCCCAAAAGTGGAATAGTGAGATCAAACAACTGGTTGGGGTCATCCAGAAAGCTTTTGAGAGAGCAGAAAGGAAAGGGAGTTCTGTCTTTTAGTGTAATGCTTTAACCATGAAACCAGCACTAATAATGGGGTAGTTAGAATGGAAATTAATTCCTACACCCAAAAACAGGACCTTCTGAAACAAAATTTTGGGAAAAGGAGGAAGGAGAGCCCTGCCTCCACTTCAGCTGCTGGAGCTCAGCTGAGCACAGAACCAGAACTGAAATTCATTTCTCTGGTTTTGGAGCAGCTCCTCTGTAGGATACAATGCTTTGTCCAGTGCAGTCCGGGAAACCTTGAAGGGAAAATCCCCACTACACAAAGTATTGACAAGATGATCATTCTTCAAAAATCCTTTGCTGTGTGTCCCACATTCCCCATTTCCCTGGCGGGCTGGATTTGCAGGGAATATATTCTTGCAGGGAATTTATTCATGCAACGAATGTGTGAGGAAACCTCTGTACCCAAGGGAGTGGAGCTCAAGCAGGCCAGAAGAAGCTTTTCTCCGTGCTCAGCCCAGGAGACAGTGGCTCCATCAGCTGCTGGGACACAAAGAACTCGTTGTTTCTGGACCCCTTCCTCATTTTTTGGCACGCGTCGCTCCGTGCCGCGGCTACAAAGGAGCACGAGGGGTTCAGCAACACGTCCTTGCATGTGGGGAAAAGGAAATGATGTGCCTGGAGGAACTGCCTGGAGACAGAAGTGTCTTCAAAGGCCACAGAACAAGCTGAGGTGTTGACAGGAGCAGGGATAGACCCAGAGCTGTTGCAGAGCTGTGTTTACCAAGGAGCAGATGGGTGTCATCCACACACGGGACAAGCAGCGGAATTCAGCTTCAACCAAAGCTTTTTGCTCTCCCAGCTGAGCAAACCAAACTGTATTTGCTCAAAACAGGGGTGTGTTAGGAGTTAGAAAAAACTGGTTTCAGGCTTGGTTCTGATTTCCATACAAGGGGATGCATCTTGAGATGTGACAGTCACAGCAGACAGCATGAAAGCCATGGGGAGGAGCAGCTCAAAATCCCTTTTTAGGCACCTGACACAACAGAAACCACACAGCAGTTCATTCACTGAGGTCCCTGCAAGGAGGAGAAGCCACTTCCCTGCAATGTGAGCTGCTCACTCTGATTTTTGTGGTGCATTCATTGCCAGGGGGTTTAAAAAGACTTTAAAGAACTCAAGAGACCAGAACTGATCCCTGGGGCAAGCTCTGCTTCCTCCTGAGTGTCCTGTCACCTGCACAGCCCAGCCTGGAGTGCCCAGGCTGCTTCAGGGATTCTTTTGATGTTAAGGAAACAAAACCACTGAGTTTATTTCCAAAGTCAAGCTTTTCCAAAATTTGGGTGTCCTAGGAACTGCCAGTGCTGTTTTTTTTTTGTCACCAGCTTCAAAGTGAGACTGCACCTTTTGGAAATGAAACCCTGGCTTGGGTTTGTGGTGCTTTGGCTGGGTTTGGATGAGCTTGTTTTTTAATTTTATCCCACCAAAGGGCAGGATGGAGCTGCCACCCTGGTTTTAAGTGCACTGAAATCAGAAGGAGAATTGAAACCTGAGCAGCATCTCCACCAGAATTTCATGATCCTGCTTGGCTTCAGTGAGGGTTTGGGATGAGCACAAGCATCTATTCAAAGGCATTTTGATGCTGCTGTCCTTCAGAAGAATCCAAGCCCTCAACCCTCTCAAGCAGAACACCCTCAGTCTCTGTGGGGTCCACTGGGCTGGTTAGAGTCAGGCTATGAGTACAGAAGATGCACAAAAGTCACAAAATTAAAAAAAAACAAATCAAAATGTACATTATCTGCAATCCCACAATGACAGTTATTGCTTGGGATTCTCTGTTCATTTCTGTGGACCCTCCTGTGTTATCTCTGGTGCTGTGCATCCTCCAGTGCTAAAGTTCAGGCCAGGAGGATCCTTTTGGAGTGCATGGCCTGACCCTCCCTGCTCAGCTCATGGCTTGAAGAGCCTTGGGGCATTTGAGCAGGGCTCCTTCGATCTAAACTGGAGGATAACCTCCAAGAGAACCCCCAGGACACTCCAACTTTAATAAATATTTCAGTCCACAGGCCTAGGCTAGAGCTAAAACTGGAATTAAAATGTGCAGAGGCAGCTGCTGCTGCAGGAGTAGATCCTCAGCAGGGAAATTTTACTGTCACTCACCTGCTAAGGGACTGTGTCACTTGTTAATGGGGACATTCCTTACTGTTCTGCCTTTTTTAGGCAAAGAAAGCCCAGGACATCACAAAAATAACCGTGGGTAAACAAGCCACAGTTTGGCTGAGTGGCACATTGTACTTTAAGATTTTTTTTCCTTAACTAAATAGAAAAAAGTCCATTTGAAACATGAAGTTTGACTCTTCAGGTCTGACCCAATGTAAGTCTGACCTCTGAATTTGATTCTTTAACATCTGCAGAGATGCTGCTGTTTTGAATTCATTCCATTCTTCTACTTCTGGCTTGTTTTTTTTTTAAGTCTTGCTTCAGCTTTCCTTTCCTCACCCTGTGGTCTTCACACCTCCTTGTCTTTCCACATTCTCAGCTGGAATAAGCTCCTGCTTTTTTTCTCCTGTTAGGCACCAGCCTGGATTTCTTCACAGGCCATGATCACATGTGGCCCAACACAACTTCCACACTTGTAGCTTTGCAAAAGCAAATGAAAATGTGTCAGCAGCCCACAAGAGAGGTTTTATTGTTTCATGAGCAGCTCCTCGAGTGGAACTTTGTGCAAAGCATCCTGCATGGCAGTGGCAAAAGCCCAAGGTGGAAATCAGTAAAAGAGCCCTTCTTCCTGCCTGGGTGGACCAGGGAAAAGCTGCACCTTGCTTTGGCTGGGCTGAAAGGGTTTCTTTTCTTGTAAAGGCGAGGGTTCTGTTTCCAAAACTAACATTTCATCCTGCAGCTTTCAGGCACTGATTTGTTGGCACAATCAAATGTTGGGTTGATGAAACTTAATATTCCTAGACATTTTGTTTATTGCAGATTTTTCCTTCTCCAGGGTCACGGAATTAACTGGATATGAGCCCCAGGATCTGATAGAAAAAACCCTGTACCACCACGTCCACGGCTGTGACGTTTTCCACCTGCGCTACGCTCACCACCTGTGTAAGTACCTGGGCTGGGGCACAGCAGGGACCTGGAGCTGCTGGAGAGGGTCCCTGGAGCAGCAGGATGAGCAGAGGATGGAGCAGCTCTGCTGGGAGGAAAGGCTGGCACAGCTGGCATTGTTCAGCCTGGAGAGGAGAAGCTTTGGGCTGAGCTCAGGGTGGCCTTGCAGGGCCTGGAGGAGCTGCAGGAAACATGGAGAGAGACAATTCCCAAGGGATGCAGGGACAGCACACAGGGAATGGCTTCAGAGTAGGATTGGATGGGATTTGGGGAATTAGGAATTGTTCCCTGGGAGGGGCTGGGGTGGAATTCCCAGAGCAGCTGTGGCTGCCCCTGGATCCCTGGAATGTTCAGCTCCAGGTTGGACACTGGGACAGTGGGAGGTGTCCCTGCCATGGCAGGGGTGGCACTGGATGGGCTTTAAGGTCCTTCCAGCCCAAACCATTCTGTGATTCTATGGAATACATTGAGCACAGTGAGAAGTTTTGCAGACAACAAGCACCATGCTGGAAAGCAGAAAAAATCCTTTCCAAATCTTGACTGGAGACAGATTTTCAAAAGTTCTTGGCTATCACTTAAGGAAACCATTAATTGTGTAAATTAGCTGGATACTCCATATAGTGGGCTTTCAAAAAGAAAAAAAAACAACACCCAAACTAACTTATCTGGCCAGATTTATCTTTGTATTTAGGGCATCCAGGCTATTTTGAATAGTTGGAATTGATTCTGGATGGCGATCTCTTGAAGGAAAAGTAAACCAAAAGAGCAAGTAAATGAGAGGGGAAAATCTGAACTTCACTAGCCTCTGCTGTTAAAACAAAAACTATGCAGCACTCTGCATTCCTCTGAAATATGTTAGTAATAATCATCCTGTGTTTGAAGGGAATGCAATCCCAAAAACTCCTTGGAGGGACATTCATTAGTAGCATGTGGATGAGGTTCGGAGAATGGATTGTCAGGAAAAAAAATGACACATTTAATAATTTCCCATCTTCCAACAGAGTCACTAATCATATCTTCAAACATCTGGATCTGGGAAGGAGTTCATTCAGTAGCACATTAATTTGAAAAGCAAATTGAGGGGATGGCTGAACTCTGGATTTGGCTCCGTTTGCTGCAACCCATACGAGGCAAAGATGACATCCAAAAACCAATGTCAGAGAATTTTTTTTCCAGATTGCTCCTGTAGGCTGGAAGCAGCCAGAGTTAAATCCTTCTTTTAGGCTTCCTTCTTCTCTTAGTGTGTGCTCCTCATGAGGGTCTGGAATATCCAGGAGGTTGTAGCTCTGTTTGGCAAGTCCAAGCTGAAATTCCAAGTGCTGAATTCCACTGGTGGCAGGGTGGGAAAGCAAAAGCTGATCTGTACAGCGAGTTCAGATTTACCAAAACGTTATTGAACACTCTGGGCTGCTGAGAACTGGGAAAAAGAATGAGCAGGGCACATGGAGTGTCCTGTCAGGGACACCCTCTCTGTAGAGGTGACATCTGCATGTGGATGTGGGTGCTGACCTGTTCAAAATGAACTCAGTCTTTCCAGCAGCCTGATGAAATGCCTTCATCAACCAGCATGGGGATGATGCCACCACAGCCACAAGCACCTCTGGAAAACAGTTTTCCACTTCAGAGTAGCAGGATGGGTAATTCTGTGGCTGCCAGCTTGATCCATGTACGACTGGAGTTTTAAATGAAGGGACAAATCATATTCACTGGATTACCCACCACATCCTTCCACGAGGAAAAAAAACACCCTCGGCCAAGTAGGATACTAAGAGTAGCTCTGTAGATTAAAGATAAATTACTTTAAACTTTAAAAACAGAAGAAAAATGTGAGCCATGCATAGGAATTTATGAAAGCAGATAAATCCCAAGCAGCACAAAACAATGAGTAATGCTTGGGCAGCAGTGGGAACAGTGCAGGGTCATGGTTGGAATACCAAGTAATGGGAATTATTAAACCAGATGTAAAGTGCAGAGTCCCTCTGGGGAGCAGTGTGAGAGCTCCCCCAGCATCCATCAGCAAATGTCTCAGGAACATGAGCAGTGAAAGGTTGGCAGGTTTGTTGTACCATTCTATAAAGCAATCTGATGATGAAGTGTCACCTGATGCAGAAATCCAAAGAGAAACATCTTACACCTAATAAGGGTATTAAGGGGGAAAAAAATAATATAGGCAACCCTAAACTAGGATAACCATTTGCTGTTTTTAAGAGGAAAAAAATCCCAAACTGAAGACCTGAAGCAGCTGAACTCAGAGTGAGGCAGCCCAGAGAATAAAACAAAGGAAACAGTGAGGGGAACAAGTTAGGAGGGATAGAACAAGACCATCAAGCTAGGAGGGAAATGTAGATGTGAATATTTGCCTAAGGTGTGCTGGCAGCAAAGAGAATTTCCTGCTTGAAACATTTGATTGGCTTCCAGCTCCAGGAAAACATTGGCATTGGAAGCAGTGTTATTTATTTCTAGAGCCCCTTTCATACACAGTGTTTGCCCTGAAATGTGGCCACACAAATAAGGAGGCCCTGCACTCTGAAATCCAGGACAGAGCTCCAGTACAGACAAAATATCTTTGTGCCCTCAGAGAAATCCCTTTGTTTGTGCCATTGTGAGGGGGATTTTGGGCATCCCATGTGTTGCAACGTCTCTTGAACAGGATTCAAGTCTCTGTGCCCAGCCCAGCCCAGCTGATGTCCCCACCAAACCCTTCTCCTGCTCCCTGGAAGTCACTCCATGGATTTATAGGGTTATTTTATAGAAAAGCACAGTCCCACCATCTCTGGTGTTGGGTCTGCCCCTGCTTTGCCAGCACTCAAACTTTCTGGCAGAGCAGCTCCAGATTTTAAGAGGTCCAAAAGAAAAAAAACCCAAACCAGAGTCTGCTGGGCACTGTGCCTTGCCCAGGGGCTGGACCCACAACACACCAGGGCAGCTAAACCAGGATTGCTGCCAGTGTGGAGCCAAGAAATCCATTTCTTGGAGTGGAATCCTTCAGTGCAGGCTGGGAACTCCCAGCCACATGCCTGGGAGCCTGGTGGAGCCTTTTAAAGCAGCCCTGTCTGAGAGCCCAGAGCCTTTTCCAGCTTCCCTGCAGCACCAGGGGCGAGCCACAACCCTGGAACACCCAGTTCCAGAGGGCACATCCAAGGGCCAGGGCTAAAGCCAGGGATCCTCCCCCTTGGGCTGCAGCAGAGGCCACCAAGGAGTCTGAGCCTGCACAGATTGTCTGGGGGGATGGATTTGCCTCCCTCCCATTCCTGAGGTTTCCTTTTCAGCATCAAACAGGGCACTTGAGCACAGAGCCAGATGGAAGCTGCCCTCACTCACTGTCTCAGTTCCTGTCCCTTAGCCAAGGTCAGACTTTCCCCAGATTGCTAAAAAAGCAGGAGACACTGAAGCCTCCCCCATCCCTGGAGAAATACTGGTTAATCCATATAATTAAGAAGGAAAGCTGAACACTGTAGCTCTCAGTGGTTTTCACATCTTTTCAAACACTGTCTTAACAGCAGAGCTAAAGAGGGATTTAAAAAAAAATCAGTGAGAGAGGAGGAAAGCCAAAACTAGTCCCAAAGCACACGGAAGAACTTTGTTATAGTTAGTGATCCATGACAGCATTAATTTCTCTTTGGGAAGACTGAGTGTAGCAAAGCATTTTGAGCTCAAGGAAAACGTGCTCATTAAACCAGCACAAAGACCTAGTTCTGAAAAGCCCAGACCACATTCCAAAAATTACCTGTTACATGGCCTGTGCTAAAATGTAAAGATCATTTCCTGGAACGGGACCATTTGGATTATAGAATGAATCACCAAATCATAAAATCACAGAATGGTTTGGGTTGGAAGGGAGCTTGAAGATCATCTCATTCCTCATTCCATCCCCCTGCCATGGGCAGGGACATCTTCCACTATCCCAGGTTGCTCCAAGCCCTTTCCAGCCTGGTTTTGAACACTTTCAGGGATGGGGCAGCACAATTATAGAGCACCATCCACAACTACAGAACACTAAGGAATAATAAAACTGTGGCATAGAGACAATTATTAATATTTTTAGAACAGAATCTTTGAGTAGCCACTCCAAGACTTTGAACTTGCAATGATAAATTGCACTTAAAAAACACAAATATATTTATATTTTCTCGGTGTGTTTACATATTTACATGCAGATTCCTCATGATTTTTTTAAACTGTGTGTACATCTGCCCACCCTCATCCTGTAAAGAATTCCATGTGGAATCTAGGAGTGGAAGGAACACCAGCAAGAATGAGGCAAAAAGCTGATATCTAAGAGAGATTTGAAACTTCAAACAGCAGTGGCTTGGTGACATGGAGGGAGGGTTTTGGAATGTCCTGCAGGGTCCTGGAATCATGGAATATCCTGAGCTGGGAGGAACCCACAGGGATCATCCAGTCCCACCCTGTCCCTGCCCAGACCCCCCAAAAAATCTCAGCCTGGGCATCCCTGGCAGCACTGTCCAAGTTCTCCTGGAGCTGATTTTCTTTGGGAGATCAGCTGGATTTGGAGGAAAGGTTAAATATGTTGGGATGTGCAACGGACAGGAGAGGAAGCAGCCCAGAGAGGTGGCTCACATGCTCCAGACTTTGGGGACACCTCACTGAGTTTTCCAGTACCACAGGGAAATGGATGAAAAGGAGGGAGAGGGAATTTTTATGTGGGCAAAAAGTGACAGGACAAGGGGAATGGTTCTAAACTCAAACCAGGTTTAGATTCCATTTCTTAATCATATTTATACAAAGAAATTTCTGCCATTGCCCACTTTTTTGGAACACAATTTGTGCAGCGAGCTCAGACCATGATTCCCTAATTTACAATAAATAACTGTATAGGAGAGTAAGAATATGGAGTTTCCCAGAGGAATGATCCAAGGCCACACAAGAGAAGAACCAGCTTCAAAGGCTGGGCATTATCTTCTAGTGAATCCTGAGATAAAGGCCTGGCACTGAACCAGGAATATTTGTGGCTGGATTAAATATTTAGAGATGCTGCACAACTCCTGTTACAGCACAACCTCCTGCCAAAACATCCTTGTACACAGAGGATCCAAAATAGCTCAGGGAGGATTACATGGCTGGTGAATTTATCAGATATCTGATTCCCCTCTCTGTCCTTGTCTTTGTTTGGGTGTTTCACCACCACAGAGTTTTTTAATTTTATCCTTTTAAATCAACCTTCATGATTACAGAGGAAAAGAACAATCACAGAATAAAATACATTGCAAAATACATGATAATCTGTCAAGCTATGAGAGAAGTGCTTCCAAATAATCTGGAAAAAAATCTCAAAATCACAGAATCCTCAGGGTTGGAAAAGACCTCCAGGATAATGCAGAACCCCAAAATCCTGTCCTCAAGGGCCACATCCAGACTCCTCCTGAACACTCCCAGCGACTCCAAACCTCCCTGGGCAGCTCATTCCAGGGAAATCTTTTATTCCAATCTCCAATCTGCCCCTCCCCTGGGCAATTTGAGGCCATTTCCTCTCCTTCTTTCAAAAGAATTATGTCCAGTTCAAAATACTTTTGCTGCCTCGAACTTTTCTTTTGCAGTTAGGAATTTTAAAACAGTGTTTGTGACGAATGCAACCACAGGTGACCCAGAGAAGAAGGAAGACAAAATCTAGGAATCTTCAAATTTTATATAAATAATAATGTGGTGTTATGAATGTATAGAAAAGGGAAGGATAGATAATTTTGCAGGGATTTTTTTAAAGTTTATTGGGAGGAGGAGGAAGGTTGGACTCAATAACCTCAAAGGTCTTTTCCAACCTCATTAATTCTGTGATTCCCTGAGGGAGCATTCACAGAATGACAGAACCATGAGGTTGGAAGAGACCTTCAAGAACATCAAGTTCAACCCATCAAGTCTAACTCCTCAACTAAACCATGGCACCGAGTGCCACATCCAGGAAAGGTGACTCCACCATCCCCAGGCAGACAATTCCAATACTTTATCACTCTTTCCATGAAAAACTTTTCCTAATATCCAACCTAATTTTCCCTTGGTGCAGCTTGAGAATGTGTCCTCTGGGTGTGAGAGACCAACCCCACCTGACACAACCACTTTTCAGGGAGCTGTAGAGCGTGATGAGGTCACCCCTGAGTTTCCTTTTCTCCAGGATAGACCTCCCCAGCTCCCTCAGCTGTTCCTCACAGTTGTCTCCTCTGGATGCACTCAAGACTCTCAACCTCCTTCCTCAACCAAGGAGCCCAGAACTCAAGAAAAGCACTTGGCTTGCAAATAAACCTCTCCAGGAAGTGGTCATGAGTCCAAAAAATGTGAATTAATTTTTTTTTTTTTCTTGTGTCCACAGTGCTGGTGAAAGGCCAAGTGACCACCAAGTACTACCGGCTGCTGTCCAAGCAGGGAGGCTGGGTGTGGGTGCAGAGCTACGCCACCATCGTGCACAACAGCCGTTCGTCACGGCCTCACTGCATAGTGAGTGTCAATTATGTCCTTACGTAAGTCCAAATACTTTGTACCATTACCTGCTATCACTAATTGAGTCATTGATGATGAAATCCACCCAGTTTTCTTTGCTGGTGTCCCTCTGGTGTTGTTCTGTGCCCGTGTGTTTTTTCTCTGTTTGTGTGATCTCATCTCTTTTTAGAGAGAAAATATAATTGTATTCATTATTATTGTCAGTGTGTAAATCATCTTGGAAGATGGGCTTGGTGAAAAGTCTGGAAAACATTTCCTGAGGGAGCTGGGAAGGGGCTCAGGCTGGAGAAAAGGAGGCTCAGGGGGGACCTTGTGGCTCTGCCAGGAGGGGCAGGGACAGCAGGAGAGGAAATGGCCTCAAATTGCAGCAGGGCAGGCTCAGGCTGGAGATTGGCAAAGAAAATTTCCCTGGCAGAGTGGCCAGGCCTTGGGATGAGCTGAGGGAGGAGGTGGAGTCTTTGGAATTATTCAGGAGTCTGGATGTGGCCCTTGGGGACAGGGTTTGGGGTGATGCTGGTGCTGCTGGGTGAGCTTGAAGATCTCTCCCAGAGTTGAATATTCTGTCATTTTTTGATCAAAACCAAGCTTGCTGCCTGTGTGGTTTGGTTACAAGCACACGCTGCTGACAGGGGAGGAACGTTGCTCCTTTTCCTTTCCTCTGACTCTGAGAACCAGGGCAGAGACCAATTCCTGACTGGGCAGGAGACAGATTAATTAATCTCTGTGATCAATAATCAGAGATCAATAATCTTTCCATGATTCCAAACCACGGGGAGCCAGGGATGGGTGAGGGAAGGTGTTACAGCTCAGGCTCAGAGAGAGGGGACACTTCACCCAAAGGTGTTTATGTGATTCCCAGTGGAATTTTTTCATAGACTTGCATGGGAATGAGGTCACCCCACAAGATTCTCTGCCTCTTGACACCCCCAGACTCAGTGAAAATCTTGAAAGAGTGAAAATTCAAGCCTTGTGAACACTAACATGCATTTTTACAGAAATTAGTTTGGATTTTCCTGTGTTTTTAATTTACTGGGCTGTTCTTTTGCAGAGATATTGAGTACAAGGAACTTCAGTTGTCACTGGACCAGGTTACCATTTCCAAGTCACAGTTTTCATGCAGAAACTCAGTACCTACCTCGCAGGAAACAAGGAAAATAGTAAAACCCAAAAGTAATAAAATGAAGGCAAAAGTCAGAACAACACCTTACCCACCACAGGTAAATTTTCCAGAAATATTTAATTCCCAGTTGTTCTCAAAGAGTACTTGGGACAGTGTGGAGATAATCCAGGACTGAATTTACTATAAAACAAACTATAGAATTGTCTACCCCAGGAAATCCCTCATGATAAAATTAGATAAAATTAGACACTGTTTTCCTTGGGGTGGAAAGTACAGGTAGCACAAACCAGCTCTGGCAAGTGATACAGAGCATGTGAAGCACTTAAACCACGACATCCTTTCTTGGCAAAAAGGAAAATCCTGTACTTGGAATTGTGAAAATTTGTGCTGGTGTAGAATGTGTGTCATTTACTGTTGGTGTGTGGAGTTCTTGATGTGAGGAGGAATTTCCTTATGGAAAGGGTGGTCAGGCTTTGGGAAGAGGTGCCCACCCCTGGAGGTGGCACCTGGAGGTGACAGTCAGGGTGACAAGGTGGGCATGGGGCACAGCTGAGACTCCATGGGTTGGGAGGGCTTTTCCAGCCTTAATCCTGTGATTCTGTAAAACTGACCTGCCAAAATTATCAAATCAAAGCAGGTTTTTTGTTCCCATGTGAAAGCAAAGTTGTGAAGAGAATAACTTTAAACACCACTGAGTCCATCCCTTGAGCCAGCGAGGTCCAGCTCTGGGTGCCTGTCTGACATGTTCTGTCCTTTCCTGTAGAAGTTCAGAATGCAAGAAATTCTCAGAACATTGGGCCTGGAAATCAAAGCCTGGAAAAGAACACAGGATTCAAACTGAGGCCTTGGGAAAAGCTTCCAAGCTTAGGTGCTAGAAGTAAGAATGTAGGTTTAAAGTTTAGAGTAGAGACATGTTAAGTAGAAAAAAGTTTAGCTATAAAGTTTAAGATATAGAAAGAATAAAGTAGGGCTAAAGGTGACAAACTAGCCTTAAGAATAGATCTATGTGTTAGAGCAGAATTGGCTGAGAAAAGTCACACTGTAATTAGACGAAATTTCTTAGTATTGGATTAGAAACATAAATATCTTTGTTGGCAGTGTTTTATTGGTTAATAAGTCCTTAAAGGATCTTGCAGCCATAAGTCTTGTGACTTCTGGTCACACTCTCAATACCTGTACCAAGAACTCATGCTTTCTGTAGAAGACAAGAAAATAAACTGCCCTTTCTAAGCAACCAGAAGCCCCATGTCTGTGCCTCAGTTGGAATAAGAAAGAATCCCTGTGGAACATGAACCGTGGGAGCACAATGCCCACAGCCTCCTATGAAAGTTGCTGCTTTAACTCTCTCCCCTGCTCTTTTCCCCCTCTTTCCCCCAGCAATACAGCTCGTTCCAAGCAGACAAACTGGAATGCAGCCAGGTGGGGAGCTGGCGCTCCAGCCCCGCCGCCAGCGCCGCCGCCCTGCAGGAACAGAACTTCCATTCAGAGAGCAGCGAACTCCTGTACGCCCCTCCCTACAGCCTGCCCTTCTCCTACCACTATGGACACTTCCCTGTGGATTCCCACGTCTTCAGTGGCAAGAAGCAAATGCTGCCTGCAAAATTCGGGCAGGCCCAAGGGGCGCCCTGCGAGGTGGCGCGGTTCTTCCTGGGCGCGCTGCAGACCAACGGTGAGTGCCAGTGGCACTACGCCAACTCGCTGGTCCCCAGCAGCCAGTCACCCTCCAAAAACCTTCCTGAGCAGCCAGTGAACATCATCAGGCACAACCTGGCCCAGGGTTATGAAGGTGGGTGTTGTTCTGAGCCGAGAGGAAGCGCTCGGCCGCGCCGTGGCTGCGAAGGGTTTGCGTTCGCGGTTTGAAAATTGGGTTTGATGCCTTGGACAAGAAAGGCTAGGCAGGTTTAAGAGAATAAAGTGGGTATTAATTAAAGGCCTCCAACAGATCCATCTTGGGCAGTCAGAAGCCTCCCAGAGGTTACACCCAGGATGGATGATGGTCATGAGTTTTTCACACAATTAAAACTTTGGTCCATTTGCATATCAGGGGTTAATCCTCCAATTACAGCTTCAGGTAATGAAGTCATTTACCCCCAGTTTGCTCCCCCCAAATCACTTTTGTTTATACATTTTGGGGCCTGAGGCTGTAGGGTGTCCTTGGATCTCAGGCCTAGAGGGATTGTTCAGTCTGACCAAAATGTGAGGACAGTAACTCACACTCTATAAGGACTTTGCACTAATGCAGGATTGAAAAAATACAACAGCTAAAATCCTAAGGCATCAGTTAGGAAACCCAGAAAATCGCACACAGTGAGGTGTAACAATCATATTTGTGGTATTCCCATGTTCCTTCTTCCCATTTCCATCAGCACAGGGTTGGAATATTATCAAAGCTTCAGCTGAAAAATTCCACTCACAAGAATCACTGTTAGAGCAGCACAGTGATAGCTCCTCCTTCAATACTGGCACAGTTTACCCTCATGTTTTGCACTCTCAGAGTTATTTAAGTGGAATTTCTCAGGTAAGTCATGGCTGAAGTCAGATTGAAACTTCCTCTCTACAATAATTTTTGATAATTTTAACACAGAAATTAAAATAAACATCATCTATTCCCATAAAAATTGAAGGTTGTCCTATCTCAGCATGAATGTCTTTACCTTACAGAGTAATAATTGTGCTTTACTTGATAACAATTCTGAATTTGAAAATGTCTCCCATCACCTGCATTATTTCACTGTGCAGATGGTCAGGGATAGAAATTCTTTGAAGTAAGGCATTGACTTCTCTGAGATGGAAACCTGTAAGAAATAACCTTGAAAAATTACAATACAACCAAATGTAAAGTTGCTCAAAATACCCCCTAATCACAGAATCATGGAATAATTAGTATTGGAAGGGACTTCTGGGGACCATCTTGTCCAACTCATTTATTTCCCCGGTGTTCAACCAGAACAGGGTTTATTGCAGAAGTTTTGGCAGAGATTTATTTCTCATTTTAAACACTCTTGATCTCACAGCTGCCCCAGCTCAAAAATGAAACTGAATCAAGTTGTGATGGGGCAAGGAACAATGTTAATCAGCTAAAGAAACAAAAATATTTGGACAAACCAGACTCTGGCAATTCAGGCTATTTCGGGATGGTGTCAAGTATCTTTAACTCAATTAATAGCATTAATTATTCCCCTGACCCAGCTTCCCCTTTAAGTCAAACACAACTCTGAATTAAACTCCTTTCATGAATGAGCCTTGGAAGTTCTGCTGAGATTTCAAGTTGCTGCTGATTTTAGCAAGAACAGCCTTGGTTGGCCTGGATTTCCCTTCTCTTCCTTGCTTTACTTTTAGTAACTGTGAGAATTGTACAAAAACCTGCCACAAAAATATGAAAAAATTAGAAAACCCACCACATCTGAGTTTATTCAGTCTTATTAAATCCAGGAGTTCTTTTGTGAATCTGAAAGTGTCAGAGAACATCAACAAGTGCAGAATTCAGATCAGCTGCTACAGAACTCCCAGGAAACCCCTCATTAAACTCCTTTAAGCAGCACTTCAGTTTATTGCTTTCCAATCCAGAGCTAGCCCTTGGATCCCACCCACATCACTCTGCATAGATAATTTTTATTAATTAAAAATCACTGATGAGGACTGAGGTACTCTGTGCAGTCAGATGGAAACTCCTTTCTTGGAATGGAGGAAGCAGTAGTGGAAATTGAAAATAAAAAAAAAATTAAGTAGACTCCAGGTAGGCTCTTGGGTACCAAAATCAAGTATTTATTCACTTCTGGGTGTAGATATCCAAGATCCAAGGGAATATTAAAATATATTAAAATAGAAAGATATTCAAAGCTGAGCTTGCTGCATCAGACAGAAGATGGAATCAGACATCAAATGTCTTTCCACAGAGGAACAAATAATTTCTGCCTGGGGTTTTGTCCTTCACAGGATGTTTTGACCTCACCCATGCTGGACCTCACCTCACTGACAGCAGATTTTATTTCACTTCTCTGTGGTTAGGTTGAAAATGAGCAAGAGTGAAGCTCTTCTCACAGCCTAGAGCAGGTCAAATGCTTTTCCTCAGCTTCTGCTCCTCTAATTTGCTGCTTCCTTTGGTTACTCCTGTGGACTGTGGAGGGAAAAGGAGGAGTTTTAGACCAAAAATAGGAAATGGTTTTATCCTTTCTAAAGATAGTGTGGGGGAAAAAATAGAAAAAAGAAAAATAGGAAAAAAACCCCAAGCAAACCAATCAAAAAACCAAAAAAACCTACCAAAATCTCCTCAGAAATCTACATCCTTTGAGGACAAGGATAAAGACTGAAATAAATCCTGCCTATCCTCAGTAAATGTGCAGGAATAGGACAAAAAAACCCCAAATCCCAATTAAAAACTGCAAGAAACTGCTGCTATTTTTCAATTTCATCCCACATCAGAGTTTCCTCATCAGGAGGAAAATGGAGCTGCAATTCCAGTTCTTATTTCTGGTTCTGCTTCTGCTGAGGGTTTTGCTGCTTGAGTTAGGAAAGTGGGTTTTGTTTTGAGCATTTTGATGCATTTTAATGGATATTTGTTATGATACTTTTAATGAATATTTATTATGGATAATTACTGGGGATTTGACAAAGATTGGCTTGCTACAATCAATTCTCTGCTAAAGAACTTTGAGTTGTATTATTTAGAAGGAAAAAAATATGATCAAACTCAGACCTGGTTAGAGATTATGGCAAAAGGGGAAAGGAGAACAGAGCTTCCCCTACAGAAGGATTTCCACCCAATTTTTGTTCCCTTCTCAAGCAGAGTCAGCGCTGTTGCACTTCTGCTGAATTCTGAACCTTTGGAAGCGACTTTTCCCTGCATCTGATCTCCTTTCAGCTTGTGGAGTGCTGCTTTTTTCCAGTGGCTCACTGGAGAACTGACAGCCAGGGAGCTTCAAAGCAGGGAGGATCTGCTTAACATCATCATCTTCCATCCAAAGGCAAAGCCAAATCTGACATCTGGCAGCCGGCTTGGATGCGAGGGCTATTCCACATCACACCCCCGACAGCATCTGCCAAAAACCCCGTGGGCCAAAGACATTTTTCTCCATGGAAAATAGCTCCTTTTGGAGACATCAGACATTGGAGGATGATCGTGCCAAGCCATCAAAGCTCTGAAGAAGCACGTAGCAGATACAACTGCCTGCAAATCAGATGTTTCTGCTTCAGGATCTGGTTTTGAAGCTTCTTCCACTTTTTCCCAGCTGGCCCAGTCATCAAAAAAAAATCATTTCAGTGAAGGCAACTGTATTCTTAGTCAGAAGTTTCCTTTTTACCTTTGAAATTGCTGCTGTGGGTACCACAGGACCTGCTGGTCACTCAGTGGTGCTGTTGGCCCTTCTGAGCTGCCTGTGTGAAGCTTTGTGCCACCAGTCATGCCAAAACCCAGGAAATGAGGAAAAAGACAGAGAAAATCTGTGAAAAACTCCCCAGGTTTAGCCAGTGCATACTGGAAGAAAGAAATGACATTTTGCACAGGGAATTCTCCTGGAGACAAAGAGGTCTGGGAGATCATTTTGTCTCACCTTTGTTTTTGGAGGGAGAATAATGGAGAACAATCAGCCCATGCCTTGGGTGATCTGAAATTAATGTTCAGACCAGGATAAGCACAGAGTGAGATAATCTAAAAAATATCTTTTCCTGGGCAGGGGCTGTATGAAGATCTGTTCTATCTTTGCCATGTTTGATAAAAAAGAGGAAGAGGGACTTTTTATAGGGGCAGAAAGGGACAGAACAAGGGAAAATGGTTTTGAACTTCCACAGGGCAGGGTCAGATTAGAAATTGGGAAGAAATATTTTGCTCAGAGGGTGGGGAGGGGCTGGGATGGAATTCCCAGAGCAGCTGTGGCTGCCCCTGGATCCCTGGCAGTGCCCAAGGCCAGGTTGGACACTGGGACAGGGGGAGGTGTCCCTGCCATGGCAGGGGTGGCACTGGAGGAGCTTTGAGGTCCCTTCCACCCCAAACCTTCTGTGATTCTGTGATTTACAACCTGATGGTTCATCCTCAACCCAGCAGAATTGGAGATTACAAAATTTAAAAAGGCCAAGTGGTGGCTGTGATGTCTCAGCTTCTTCCAAGTTCTCTTGGGCTCTAAAAATGGAAAAGGACAATATTTTGTTCAGAGATTAAAGAAATAAATAAAGTGAAAATATTCCAAACTGCAGGAGGACAAATCCATCCCTCTTAAACCCAGAACACCTGACCATTAAACCATATTATTTAGATATCAGTAGCTCTCAGCATCTATATTTATTTCACAATAGAAACACCAAATGTGGGGTTAAAATCAGAGCACTGAACTCCACCAGTAAAATTCCCAAGCATGTGGCTGAACCCTTGTTGGATTTGTGTTCTGAAAGGGCCATTTTTCACCAGCTTCCTTCAGCTTCTACTTCTTGTGACAAAATATATACATAGAAATGGGAAAGAATAACTTGAAAGGTTATTGTTTCTGGGAGGGTGAAGAAGAAATTGGAACCAGATTGCTGTTTAAATTCTGGTGTTAATTACGTAGTGCAACTCCCTCTGAAATTAATGGAGCTCTGCATATATTAAAAAAAAAAATGTACAATTGAGCTATTTCTGCTTCCTCTGTTATCCATGAAGGCTTTGCCAGTCTATTACAGCACAGGGAATATTTAATTATTAATGGGCATGGTTACATCAGCAACCAATAGAGGGGTACTCCAAAATTTTTAAGATGTTGAATAAAATTGTTAGAAAAACAGAAAATCCATTTTTAAAAGGCACTTAAATGTGTCCAGGGCTTCCAGTGAACCTCACACAAAACGAGAGTTTGGGTTTAACTTGAGAAAGTTTGCTCAGTGTGTCATTTTTTCTTTAACATAAAACTTTCAAATGTGCCTTGGAGGAGCTGTTTAACTCACAAACTGTTCACAGGAGAGTGCAAAGAAATTATTACTCATATGGTACAGGAGAAAACCAGGGGCCTTTTTTCTCACCACTTGTAGATAGGAGTTTACAGAAAGGAAAAGCTTCATAAGCCAAGCAGAAAATAGTAGAAATAACTCAATTGCTTCAAGAGTTCAGTTGCCATGCAGAAACTGAGGAGAAAAGTGAGACTGCCCAATATTTTTTGAGGAAAAACCTGAATAGACATCCTAGGCTCATAACCTTGAAATGTTAAGTATCTGGCTTCTGATTCTCTTAAAATACCCATTTTTTTCTCCCCCATTCAATGTTGTAACCTGCATTATTATCATTATCTACAATAAAGGTAGATATTTATTCCCATGTAACAAAGTTACATGGGAATACCTTAAAAGCAAAGATCCAGCATTGCTGAAGGGGTGTTTGTGTTGCTTTTCAGGAGATGTTTTTAATATTTGATGTCAGCTTTTCAAAGAGAAAAAGCAAAGCCTTTAACGTGACCCACTCTGGGTATCACAAAGAGTTTTCATTAATTAGATAATGACATGTCACCTTCTAGATATTAAATCTACCCCGAATAGATACCATGAATTACAGATCAACAGAATTCTGTAGAATTAAAAGATCTTTGAGATCACTGAGTCCAACTTCTGAGTTGTTCTCCTTGCAAGGACAAGTGTCCAGTGCACTCCCATGATGACAGGAAGAATGAATTCAGTTTATTTCTGGTTATTATGATATGATTAAAATAATTGCACTATTTTAATCATGGAATCATTGATAGGTAGCAAGGTTATCCAGCTTTCAGTAAATCCTTTGATGAATCTGTGGAAAGATCTTATTTAAGGGAAATATTTTTGGTTTCAGGTTGTGGTAGCTAATGTTTCTTTGGTTTAATCCCCCTGATTTAACTATGATGACAACACCAGTGAGCTGTAATTACTCCCAGGGCTCGTTGTCAGTAATTAACACGTTTTATTTCCCCTGGCAGTCCCACTGTCCAACAGGAGGTACAACCAGGACGCTCTGCCCGAGGCCTTCCCGAGCTGCACGGCGCCGGTGCCGGGCAGGTACAAGGAGGAATTTTATGACTCTGGCATCATGAAACACAACAAACCCGAGGCCAGGCTGCAGCCCCCAGCCCACCTCATCAAGGAGGAAACCAAGCTGGCTTTCCACAGAGACCTGCCAGAAAAAATCAACGAGGGCCCCTTCCCCAACGCGCTGCTGCCCAAATCCGAGTGCTGCCAGGCCAAGGCCGTGGGACAGCTGAGCCACCTGCTGCCCGTGCCCTCGGTCTACGAGCAGGGCAGGAGGATTTGTGTCAAAGAGCCCAAATTTGGGCACATCAGCCACCACCACCACGAGGAGCTGGAGGGCGAGAGGATGAGCGTGAAGCTGGACCACGGGGCCGAGGGCGAGCGGCTGATGGAGGTGAGGCCTTCGGGCCAAGTGCCCTTCGTGCTCCTCAACTACCACCACGTGCTGGCCAAGCACGGGCCCTTCCAGGCCTCGCCCTGCACGGCCACGGGACACACAGGAGAGAATTATTCCTACAGCTCTGACGAGGTCAACGCCTTCATTTACAAAAACCAAAGCCCCTCCTCGGCCTCGTCGCCAGAAAGCCACAAGGAATCGGCGCTGCCCCATTACATCGGGACTTCTGTCATCATCGCCAACGGCAGGTGACGGCAGCACCGCGGGGGTTTGTGTCTGAGAAGCCAAACTGGAATGATTTGCAAAATAAAACCCACAAAAAAGCATGAGGAAATCGAGGAAACACGGTGATATTTACTGAGCAAAGCTGGAGGGACAAACCAGGAAAATCCCCTCCATCCCCTGCCGTGCTTCAGGGTCCTGAATATAAAACACATCAAGCTCTGGTGCCAGGGAGAAGCCAAGTTCCAGATCTTATTTTTGTTATTTTATAGTGTGCAGCAAAAGGAAACGAGAGGTGTTATATGCAGAGGTTTATATTCAGAACATTTTTGTTTTTCCTTGACCCCTCAAAATAAACTCAAGATTTTTTTTTTAATCATTATCATAAAATATGCATTCTAGTTTAGGGTTTTTTTGACAAATTGTGTAAAACCTCACATCAACTCTCCACCCAACCCCCTGACAAATGGGCTTTGTTGAGAGAGTGGTGATTTTGAGCAACCACAATACAGCTGTCCTACCCAAACAGAAAAAAAAGCTTATTTATTAATTACCAAAAAGTTTTGCAACGAAATAAATCAACCCTAAATTTGATTTATTTAACACAGATTTCAGTGTTCTGAGATTGCTGCCACCACCATTTATCTTGACAAGGGACAATATGACAAATTAATAGGTACAAAGATAGGTATTACAGGGTTACAGGTCTTGTCATGGCAAATTGGGACAAATTATGGAGCAGGAACTAATTCCCCCCAAAAAGAAAAGGAAACTCCTAAATCCTGTGTTTCCCTGAGTATTCTGGGGGAAGCCTGCGCAGATTTTCAACCCAGCCAGTCACAAATACATCTTAATAACAGCACCAGAAATGTTTTCTTTATAGTCAAGAGAATAATGAACATTTATGCCTTATTTTGAACTTACCGGTAGAACTGTGAGCTTTGAAAGGTCCAGCTCTTAACACGCTGAACTTCCTCCAGCATAAATCCTGTTGTCAGCACAAAGGCAGGGCTGGAATTCCCTGATTTGAGCACTTCACAAATCCCAAGCAGCACATTTGGAACACTCACATTCAGCCCAGGCAGCCAGGAATAGATTTTCCCCCCCTTTATTTTTAATTCTTTGTAGGGGATGAATGTGTGACAAAACTCAGCCCATGGTGGTTTTCAGCCACTTCCCCAAACATTGTGAGAGGATAATAAAACAATAAAAGGCTCCCTAAATAATAAATGTGGCTCTAGATCCCACTCAGCTCCATTTCTTACCCCAATCCAAGCTGAATTCAGAATTTTTCAAACTTTCTCTCATCAGACTCTAAAGAGAACTTCACTGGAAAACCTTGAGCACCCTGGGATAGTGCAAGGATCCCTGCCCATGATGGAACTGGATGAGCTTTAAGGTTCCTTCCAACTCAAACCATTCCATGATTCTTTGAAGAAAAATTCTTACCTGGTTTGTAATAGGGAAAAAAACATTTGTTCATGGATTGCACCTTGTCAGAAAAATCATAAGTCCTAAAAATTCCACATTCTCCACCTTCTCTATGCAGAAATAATTCACCCCAGAATGGTCTGGGTTAGGAAAGACCTTAAAGCCCCTGAAATGGGCAGGGAATTTTCCATTGGAATGCAGTAATCAAGTTATTTCCTTCTGTGTATGAATATTGATTGCTATGAGTACACAAAAACACTTTAAAAGCAAAGGCTTGAAAACAATTTTCAGTATTTTTTTTTTCATTGCTTCCTATTAAAGGTTAACAGAGAAGGCTTTATTGTTAAATTCATGTTCACTTGAAAGTGAAAAATACACTTTGTGCTAAACAAAACCAAAAAAGCCAAATCAGTGATTACAAAAAAAGCCAAACCAGCACCAAACCAGCACAGTGACTCCCTCAGCAACCTCGGTTTGTTCAGAGCTGGAGAAGCTGGCAAGCCTCCAGAAAAGCTGTAAATGTGGATTACAATCATGCTGACCCCATAAATCAAAGCCAGGAGACACCAGTTGCTTTTCCAGTGGCTTTGGTTCAGAGCCCTCCCAGCCCCTGCTCCTCATAAACGACCCCAAACTCCTGAAAAGATAATTATGCCAAGACTCCTGGGTTAATTTTGTTCAATTAAATCAAACCCATGCCCTACAAAGGAGCCACTGGCATGGTTGGCATCATTAAAAAGAAACCTGATGCCCAACCCCTCCTGCTGCACCTTCTCCCTCATTAGTGGCACTGCTGCATTTTGGTGTTCCTGGAAGTCCTGCTTGTTATAAAAACACAAAAATTAGGCTTTGCTTGAAAAAAAAAAAAACACCATTGATATTTTTCAGCCTGATATTTTTCCACCTTGTTATTCCCACTTCCAGGCTTTATTCCAGCAGCCTGAGCAGAGGAGGTGTTCCATCATCCTCCCCCAGGTGTTTTTGGGGAGGTGATGCCCAGACACAGGAAATTTCCCTGTGAGGCAATCATGAACCAATTATGAATTCACAGCTGATAATGCAGGGGAAGGTGCAGAAAAGATGGCAAAAGCAAATGTGGGATTTTTTTTTTTTCCCTGCCACTCCAAGATTTAAACAGCAATTCCATGTTCCCATCTGGGAGTAAATTACATTGGGAGAAAAATAGGATTTTTGGGCAGTTAAATTACAGATCATAGTGCAGAACAGGGCACTGCCATCACAGGGGCAGTGTTTTAAAACTGAAAAATGGTTTTAATGATGAAAAAAAAAAGATGGCACTGAAGGGGAATGTGAATTGAAATATATTATGAAAAATAACCTCATTTCTCTTTAGCATTTGAGCCACACCTTTGTCATGAGACTTCACAAGATTTTAACTCTCAGGGGAGTTCAGATCTGGCAAGAAAATAATGGAAAATGAAAGGAAAAGAGTGAAAGAGGGAATGTTTTACCAAAATAATAGAAAATTTGGGTTGGGAGGGACTTTAAAGATCTCATTCCAACCCCCTGCCAGGCAGGGAATCTTCCACCAGACCAAGGTAAAGCTGGAAAAGTGAATTCCATATTGAGTTTTGGAAGCAGTGCAAATCAAATCAGGTGATAAAGGCACAGATTTGTCCCCAGGTCTCTGTGCCCTGTGATTTGAAAATTTAATTTAAGGAAATTCAGCACAATAGGTGCAAAATTGGGGAATTCATCACTGAAAGTGCCAATGAATGGGAAATCTGCCAGAATTCCTCCAGGAATCTCAAGACAGGACATAAATTCTTTTATTTCAGCATTTCAGTCACACTTCAAAAAGGCCACAGAGGAAATGTTGTTATTCCATTTTTTTCCTGAAGGTTAGATTTTGCTTTTTTTTTTTTAATATGATGCAGATAAAAGCTATTTGGCAAGTGTAGGTGAAGAAGCACGCAACCCAACCAACCTATTCATGCTCAGAATTATATATGTATTCCCTAAAAATGTAAAGCATTTTTGCTTATTTATTATGTAAAACAAAACTGTTAAAATGTTAATAAAATCCTGTAGCCAAAGGAAAACTGAGTTGAATTTCTCTTTTTTTAAAATACAAAACAAAGTATTTCACAATGGACATTGGTGCATATTTGAAAATTTATTTCAACTGCAACACACTCTATAATTGACAATTAATGGACTATAAAACACACACAGATTTTTTTACAATTTATTGTATTTTTGCCATGTTGCATTTTATATGAAGACACTGCATTTAAATGAAGACACTTGGAAAATGCAAATAACACAGAATCACTAATGAGATACTCAACACTTGACAATTCTTCCCTGCAGTTCTCTTTTCTCCATCGTTTTTTGACCTCTGCTCTTTCCTGGGCCCAGATTTAATTTCTTTGGTGTCTGATCAAGGCAGTGCATCCCCACCACCACTTAGACATGCAAATGTTTTTATCAAACCAGTTATCCCCAGGAACCAGCACAAATCTTTCCCATGACAGATGTTTTGATTACAGACAGCTCCAAAAGAGTTGCAAAAAGTAATTTTTTTTTTCAGGCTGCTGATGCAGCTGAATCAACAGGAAGCAAAGAAACGAATTTTTGCACAGTGAAGCAGCAGCATAAAGAATTAAATGCTTTAATATTATTTCCAGGTAATAGCCCTTGATTTGCTGGATATATTTAAAAAAAAAAAAAAAGCTCTGAAGTCTTATAAAAGCTTAATAATGCAGGATGTGCTGCCTGGACTCTGAAATGTAAAGTACATTATTACTTTTTCAAACCTTTGGAAGCAGCTTTGTTGCTGACTGGGCACGACCCACCCTGGACTCACACACGTGCCAACACACCCAGAAGTTTTCCTATCAATAAACAACCCCCACAAATGTTTTCACCATGAGAAATGTTCTACCAGAGCCCAGCAGGAAAAAAAAAAAAAATGAAGTCACAGCAATATGAACATCATAATAAATGGGTTTTTTGAAAGCACTTCATCAAGAAAATAGTTTAAGATATGAGCTCAGCCTCACAATGGAAGAGGTGTTTTACTAATCCAGACAGCTGAATGAAATGAAACATTTTCAGTGCATTATTCCTGGGCCTGGAGCTGCCTGGTCTCTCCCTCCCCACATCCAGGGACACCCCACACCACATTTGTCTGTCACACACCCATGGAGAACAAGAAAAACAAGGATTTTCCTGCAGAAATGTGGTGGCTTTCTGGGGGTAGCAAGAGTCAGAGTCTTCCCATCTACCTGCCAGAGCCAGGGGCTTCTCCAAGGACTCAGCCACAAGGATTTTATCCAGCTGCTCCCTGTCCCATGGGAATTCTCCTTGTCTTTGGTTCTTCTGAAGGGAAAGCAACAAATCCTTCATCCAAGCAGCAGAAGAGGCCACTGAAAAGGCAAAGTGGCTCCCACAGCTCTGGCACATCCAGGTTTGGGGAGCTCTCCCTCGTGGCAAGGAAAATTCCACTCCAAATTTCTTCCCAATGCAAAAATTTTGGGAATAACCTGACAACTCCAAGTGAGAACAGAACCATCATTAAGGCAGCTACAAAAGGACCAACATCAGCCAGGAAATGTTGCAGCATTTTGCTGTTAAAAAATCCCTCTGCTGCTGGAGCTTTACAAACTCATTCTGACCTTCCAAAATTCTCATATTTTATTCTTTTCCCCATCAGGAAAGTTTTAAGAGAAGTTTTAAGGAAGCCACTCAAGCCCCAACCTGAGGTATGACCTGGTTGTTCACAAACAAAACCCAAAAGGTGCTAAATCCTAAATCTGAGACAGTTTTAACTACAATTTCTGGGTTAAGGTGAAGTTTTGTAAAACTCTGGCTGGAAAAGCAGCACCAGAGCTCTGCTCTCCTGCAGCAGCACAGTTTGCTCATGAAGGAAAAGGCAGAAAATAAATGAGGATGCAGCAGGAAGATGTGAGTGTGCATGTGCACACCCATTTTTTATAAATTTATATATAAATACATGGTTTCTTCTTTTGATTGAAGCTTTATTAAGCCAGACTCGAGTTTCAGTTGATTACAACATGCATTAATACTGAATTTTGATATCAAAGGTAGCTGCCAAACATTCTTAGCCCAAAGCAGTTTTGAAAGCATCTGGTGGGGAAAAGCTAAACTTGGTGCATCATTTTAATTAGGTAATTAACAGCTGAGTGTGTGCAGTTCTAGGAGATGCTGGTGAGCAGCCTCATGTGATTTGGATCATGGGGGAAAAAAAACCCAGAAGGATTTGGACAATCAGGACAAATCTTCTGTGAGATGGAGCATAAAATCCTAAACTGAACAGGGACAATTTAATTTCTACCCTTGCTGCCAAACCACCTAAACCCTAATATGTGAGGGTTGGTCAAAATTACCATCACAGACAAGTTTCCTTGTTTTAAGACTTCTTGGCTTTGGAGCTGAAACAATCTAAAATGTTTGAATTGTTTATGAGGTGAACTTTAACCTAAAAACCTCATTTCTGGCTAGCAGACATTAGTTTCCTTTCTGGAAACCAATGTGGCTGATCCACCATGAAAATAAAAGAAATGAAAGTGGCCACATCACACCTGGGACAAACCTGGCTGGCACAGAATTGTGTGAGGAGCTGTGGTGGCCAAGTCTCCTTGGGAGAAAACCCCACCAAGCTCCCTTGGGGCTGCTCCAGGAGAATTCCCAGCTGTTCCCCCCACCTGGAAATGCCCTAAAAATGAGCTGCTTTCAGGTCAGCAGGTGTTAAACTCTTGCTTTTAGTGCTTAGCAGCAAAACCAGACACTGGCTTGGGAAAGGGGGGACAACAGAGCAATGGAAGAGAATTTGGACATGAGGAACGGTGTGATTTCTCTTTTTCACTGGAGCAGCTGCTTGCAGCAGGGAATTTGATTTATTCCCTTTATTTATTCACTTAGCTTCATTGAGATAACGATATAATTACCACTAAATTCTAAATTAATTAGAGGTTCCATCCCCTGAGATGGGATTCTGCAATAACCTGGGTGTGACACTGCTCCAGTGGGTTTTTCTTCCAGGGGCTGAAACCTCTTGGAAAACCATGATTTCAAGGATAGATGAGATGATTTATTCAGATCCAACTGACTGAGGAGAGCAGAGTGCAAACCACTTGGATAACCAAGCCCAGCTCCTAAGTGCTGATGGAATGCTCTCCCAAAAACTCAAGGCAGCCATTAAGAGTTGCAGACCTGAGATCAAAGCACAGGTTGGTAAATTTTTGTAGAGGTCTGCACAGAGAAGAACCAAATCAGCAAGGATCTTCACTCAGACCTGGAATTAAGCACAGTGGTGATCCCAGCAATTCAGGGATATGTGATGTTCCAGCTGGCTTTAGTGCAGACAACACAGAAAAACAGAATTTAGTTTAAAAAAAGAAAACAAAGTAAAAAAGTAAATAATGTCCTGCACTATGCTAAATCACACAGAAACAAAAAAAAAAAAATAGAAATATTGAGCCACTTCAGTCCTTCCAAGGGTGTAAATGAAGAGAAAGTTCTGTTCATCACAAATACTTTGCAATCAGACTCCTTGAAAAGAACAGATCCTTCAAAAAAAAAACAGCAACAGAGGTGTGTTTTAAAGTTAATGAAAAGAATAAAGGCCTTCAGCTGTGAGGTCACCACCTCTTTTCAGCTGCTAGAGTTACCCATGGCAAACACAAAGCAGAAAATCAGAAGGAAAAATCAAACTTTCAGTTCCCCTTGCCACCTTGAGCAGGCTGAGGTGACGGTGCCAGGCACTCAGGGTCCCTGTCAGTGCTTGGGGACGATGAGGTTCCTCAGCATGTCAAAGGAGTTGCCATCAGGGTGCACAGACTCCACTCCCTTGCCCTCCTCGTGCACCTGCAGGTATCCATAGTCATCAATGCCCACAATCCAGGCCATGGGGCCGTCCTCACTGTGCAGCTGGACCTGCTTCCCACTGGGATGGAGAGAATTCTGTCAATTCATGGACACTGAGAAGGTAAAATTGATGTTTAGGATTTTTAGTTTTTATCTTTTTCCAATCCTGTACTGCATTAGTGAAAACTCCATATGGAGTGTTATCAAACCCTACAGCCTCAGGCCCCAAAAAGTATAAACTAAAGTGAGCTGGGGGGAGCAAACGGGGGGTAAATGACTTCATTACCTGAAGCTGTAATTGGAGGATTAACCTCTGATATGCAAATGGAGCAAACTTTTAATTGTGTGAAAAACTCATGATCATCATCCATCCTGGATGTAACCTCTGCCCAAGGTGGATCTACTGAAAACCTTTAATTAATACCCACTTTATTATCCTAACCTTGTCCAGCCTCTGTTCTAGGGAGCCACTCCAAGGCATCACCAGCACCTCAGAGGACTCACCAGAATCATTAAATGGCTCATGGAATGCTTTGGGTTGGAAAGGACCTTAAAGATGATCCCATTCCAACCCCAACACCTCCCACTGTCCCAGGCTGCTCCAGCCCCAATGTCCAACCTGGCCTTGGGCACTCCAGGGATCCAGGGGCAGCCACAGCTGCTCTGTGCCAGGGCCTGCCCACACTCACAGGAAAGGCTTCACCTTCTAACAGAATATTTCATTTCCCACCTCACTGGTTCTTTACACAGAATGACTTTCAGCAGCATTTTCTACCTGCTTTAATTTCCTTTTGTGAAATGAACAGAGCTGGAGTTAATCCAAACAGTCAATTGTTTTTTTTAAAGTACAGCAGCTACATCCATCTCAAACCAAATCACTCCTAATTCCCTTTGTTTGGAGATGGTACATGTAAAATACCTGCAAGCATTCTTTAACTCATGCTAATCACTGATTTATTATGTGCTACTTTAATTCTCCCTTAAAATGTGCATCCTGCTTAGGAGCATATTTTAAATTATTCACTCATATTAAAGGGAATTTTGTGGAAAAAGACAAAATATCCATGAGTTCTTCCACCAATTTTCTTAAAAGAAACTTTGGGAAGAACATAATTCTTACCTGTGCACCCAATACTTGTAGTACTGGGGGAGAACTCCATTGGGGCCCTTCTCCTGGAAAACCTCAATGAGCCTCTCCAGCACAGTGACAGTCCTTGCAATGAGGCAGTCTGCACTCAGAGCCTGCAGCTCTGTCCCCTCTTCCCTGTTAAACTTGGCAATGAGATCATTGATGCAGATGGTGGGGTTGCTGTTATTCACATTAAATCCAAAGCCTGGAGAAGACAAAGAGGACACAATCAAAGAGACAAACTCTGTTACCACCACAGGTAGTATTTAATTCACCTGTTCCACACAATTATCCCTCAGGATGGCTCCCAGGGCTGCTTTCCATCAGTCTCTTACACCTTTGAATCTTCTTGCTCCTGTAATTACAATTCTCAGCTCAGATTTTGCTTCTTGCCCTCCAAATGCCTCCTCAGAATTGCAGAGGCAAATCCAGCACAGCCTTTCCATCCCATCAGTGAGGGCTGGGAGAGGATAAACTCCACCTTGGTTCCAAAACCATCCATGTGACACATTCTCTCACTCCTCTTTTACTCAGAGAACAACTGATCCTACCCTAAGATGGAGTTTTATCTCCCAGTCTAAAATTCAGCTCAGAAACATTTCTGTTTACTGCAGTGAGCTGAGTGCCCTTTCCAAAAATCCAGGCTTTTCACTCAGCTGATAAGCCTTGTTTGGCTTGCTCAGGAAAGCCCAGAAGATTTGATTTTAACTTTGCAAGACTCCAGTTTGCCTAATCTATCTCACCACAGCATATCCTTTAGAAGCCTCAAGCCTCTTGCTGAGATTTCTCCAGCTGGAATTCCCAAATTCTGAGTTGGCAGAATGCCTCCCTTGTTTAAATGTGGCTCTTGGGGCCTTTTCTGCAGCCTGCTGAAACAGGCTTTGAGGGATGTAAAGAAGTATATTGTATTACCTGTTTATTTTTTTCTCCTAATAATTTGGGTTTTTTTTTTTTCTTTCCTCAGACATTTGGGATAAACCCCTCTGTGTGTCAATCAGGTTTGGACATGATGCTGCTCCATCTGCAAGGAGGTGCAGATGTCTTGATTTGTAAATTTGCTATTAGTAATTCATAATATGTATTAACTTTGAGGAGAAGGATCTCTTCAGCAAAAAGGAGTTTTTGATTTTTAACAAGTCAGGGAAAGCAGACAAACAAGGCACAGTGATCCCAACACACCAGGCCTGTGGAAATGAGCTGAAATGGGTTACTGGAAAGAGATAAAGGAAAATGAACTGGAAAATGCAACGAGTGCCAGCAAATCCCAACTCAGCTGTTGGCACTGTGATACAGTGACAGAGAACTGTGGCCACTAAGGGGGTCACAGGACCTCGGGGTCCATCAGCAGCCTCAGGGACACTGCTCAGCAATCCAAAAAGGGGGACACAAGAACAGCCACCCTGGGTGAGGAGCTCAGCTCATCCCCAACACCTGGGAATGACAAAGGGGAAAGGGCAGCCAGGAGATGTGAGATCCACGAGGTGCTCAGGGCTCTGGGGGCACCTCTGCAGTGTCCAGGAGAGCAGGAGCCCTCAGCAGTGTCCCTGCAGTGCTGATGTGGCTGATGGATGTTCCAGTGGTGGATCCATGAGCACCTGGACGTGCCTGAGCAGAGTCTGCAGGTCACGCTCGCTGGCTGTCCCCTGCATTCCTCTGGTGCTTGGCTGCTCCGCCTGCTCCGAGTCTGGCCCTCACATTAATGGGGAATATTCTCCTCAGAACTCCTCCACAAGTCCCAACACCATAAAGTTCCTCGATTTTAAATTTAGATTGAAATAAAAAGGATTTTTGGTCGTTTTGTTGGTTTTTTTTTTTTCCCTGAACTGTGTTTAAAAGTCTCAGCATGAAGCTCACCTGCAAGGCTTGAGCAAGTGAAAACACAGGTTTGTCTTTGATCTTATTCTCCTGAGCTTCTTCTTGGAGCAGTGAAGCCACAGAGATGATATTTGATTTTCATCATCATCCTCATTTAGGGGAGATTCTTAGGAATGCCATGGAAAGAGCGAGTTCAGTGCTTGGAGGTGGCACTCAGAGCTCTGGGCTGGGAACAAGGTGGGGACTGGGCACAGCTGGCACTGCATGGGCTGGGAGGGCTTTTCCAACCTCAGGGATTCTGGGATTCTGTCTAGGAAAGGATCCTGCATGACTGTGGAAATGGGTGATGGATCTGCCACACCCTTCCTGTTGGGGAAGCTGAATCCCATCACTCCCACTAAGACAAAAACTGAAATGTCACGAGGCCCCTCTAGGACTCCCACAGCACTGGAATGATGGAAAAGATCCTTGGATTCATATGGAGCAAGGAAGTTTCAATTTTAAAAGCTCCCAGGTGAAAACAGATTGATGATATGGGCATTTATCTATAATTCAGACTACCAGATGGATATCAGAGAGATTGTCTCCATCTGAACTGGAATATTTGGGTGTTTAGGGTAAGAATCAAAAGGTCCAAATATTCACAAGTAAGTGAAGTGGTTAAGAGATTCTTGATAGAATGAACTATTTTTGGATGCATTTCTGCTTTCCTTGTGTTAGCCAGGAAAACATGGAAGCTGTAAATGCCTGATGGGACACAGAGAGATTCCTGAAGTTTTGGTGCAATTTCCGTTCTGTTCATGTCGATTATTTACCAAATAAAGGTATAAAACTGAACAAGAAAAAGCCATGTCTGGGCATGTTTCACTGAAGGAGGTGACTTCTTCAACTCTTTTCTTGCTTGCACCTCTAAAATCACAGAACTTTGATAGCAACAACATCATGACCACTCATCTTTGCAGGACACTTGTGCTACATTCAAATATCAAATATCACCTTTTCTTTACCCTTTTAGAGTTGCTAAGGAATTCTCTTTCAATTTTTTTAGACACAGCAGACACAATTACTTTTGGAACCAGAATCTGCCAGGTTTCTAAGCAGATCTGGGATGCTGCTGATTAGGGGAAAAAACTTCCTTATCAAATAGCAGGATGATTATCAGACTAGAGATGATAAAAACATCTCAGTAATTAAAAAATGAAAACATTATTCTGGGTACGTAGCTCTTCTGATTAAAAAAGGCATGTTCTTCATTTAACTATTTGTCATGTTACAAAAAATACATAAATTGGAAAAAAGAGGATGGAGTTTTCAGTATATTCCACTGGTTTTGCAATAAATCAAAGAGGACAATTTCCCTCTCCTATGTCATGCTCTTCCTTTGAACTCTACTACACCAATCCAGATGCTTGCATTGATGTTTTACTTGTCAAGCATATGGAATTATTAAGAAGAATGAAAACATTTACTTTTTGTGCTTCCTCTGGATTTAATGTTGTGCTTTATTTCCTTATGCCTGCTGTCATTATTTGTTCTCGTCGTTGCCATTTTTACTGATACAGTCCAAGATAACAAAATCCTCCAGCAAAAAAAGGAAAAAAAAAGCAGCACAGAAAAGCTTCAAAATAGACATTTACCAATGAGAATATGAAATGTTGTTTCAATGAGTGTTGAGTTTACCAGAACTCCACCGAGCTTCATCAGATCACTGTAGTAAATATCATTTGGCCACTTAACTCGCAGCTCAATGTCCTAAAGAAACAAAACCAGACATGTAGAGACATTTATGGCTCATTCATCACTTCATTCTGTACAGAATCACGGAATGGTTTGGGGGAAGGGACCTCAAAGCTCATCCATGGGCAGGGACACCTTCTGCTATCCCAAAATTTCTCCCAGCCCCAATGTCCAACCTGGCCTTGGGCACTGCCAGGGATCCAGGGGTAGCCACAGCTGCTCTGGGAATTCCATCCCAGCCCCTCCCAGGGAACAATTCCTAATTCCCAAAATCCCATCCAATCCTACTCTGAAGCCATTCCCTGTGTGCTGTCCCTGCATCCCTTGGGAATTGTCTCTCTCCATGTTTCCTGCAGCTCCTCCAGGCCCTGCAAGGCCACCCTGAGCTCAGCCCAAAGCTTCTCCTCTCCAGGCTGAACAATGCCAGCTGTGCCAGCCTTTCCTCCCAGCAGAGCTGCTCCATCCTCTGCTCATCCTGCTGCCTCCTCTGGGCTCTCTGCAGCAGCTCCAGCTCCTCCCTGGGCTGGGATCCCAGATTTGGGGCAGCTCTGCAGGTGGGCTCACACCAGAGCAGAGCAGAGCAGGAGAATTTTCTCTCTCTTTGCCACACCCAGTGTGCTGCTGACAACTGCTCCTCACAATGAGAACCTACTGAAGTGCTCCACAAATGCTCCAGAAAAATGCAACCCTGCTGGAGGAACCTTGAAGGAACCAGCCAAGGGGACAGCAACATCCTGAATTTTGGAAAGAAAATTCAGCAGACAGGAGAAATCCTAGTTCCCAACCACATCAACACTTCAGGAATGTCCTGAAGCCATCACTGGAAACACAAACTGAGCTGTGACAATGTCCCAGCCCCACGGAGCAGCTTTTGCTGGAACCACAGGGCTGAGCTGAACTCTGCACTGGCTACTTACACACAAAAAGGAAAGCAAATGTGCTTCCTGCAGTTTGAAACTCTGCCCACGACTGCTGCATCCCCGGGGGCAGATTATGAGAGGTGCTCCAGGCCTACAAGAGTCACATTCCCTCCTGCTGTAGGGGATGAAATCCCTTTACAGGATGTGTGAAAGCTGCACCTGGGCCCGTGTCTACTTTCCTGACAGATTTAAAGGCCAGGGAGGAGTCCATGACACATCCACTGACAGGAAATACTCCCTGATTTTGCTATCAAAGCATTCTGAGGGAAAGTATCACCAACTCATATTCATCATGGAAAAGAACTTGGCTCCTTGCACTGGGGAAAGGTTTATAGGAGACTCTGGAGAAATGGAGGTATGGGACAGGGAGGTGGTGTTCTCGGTGATAAAAGGGCTTCCAAAGGGAAAACACACACCTGGAAGACACCAGACAGTAGCTCTGTGACTGAAGTGACAACAAGCAGCAAGAACAACTCAGGCAGCTGGGTGTGCTCATGGCTTTGCCACAGACTGGATTCACCAGGCAGCACACAAAATGTCAAAAAAAAAAAAAAATGGAAATGGAGCATGGTCCTGTTGAGCTCAGGGTGGCCTTGCAGGGCCTGGAGGAGCTGCAGGAAACATGGAGAGAGACAATTCCCAAGGGATGCAGGGACAGTACACAAGGAATGGCTTTGAACTGAGAGATTGTAGGATTTGATGGGATATTGGGGAAAAATTTAATCTCTGGGAGGGTGGGGAGAGGCTGGGATGGAATTCCCAGAGCAGCTGTGGCTGCCCCTGGATCCCTGGAATTGTCCAAGACCAGTTGGACACTGGGACAAATTTTGGGATAGTAGAAGTGTCCCTGCCATGGCAGGGGTGGGATTGATCTTCCAGATCCCTTCCAGCCCAAACCACTCCAGGATTCCATGACTCTGTTGATTATCCCATTGTTCCTGGCTGCTGCAGCTGGCATGACATGGACATAAAGAAAAGCCTTGCAGTACTTGAGTCTAAAGGGGAAATTCAATCACTGAATTTTTGCTAAATTTCTGAATTTTCTTGCTGTAACATACTTGAGTTTACACCCTGCTTTTCCCCCCTGCCAAGGGCTGATGTCCTCCCAGGTTGAGCAGATCTGTCCTGGCCACAGAAAACTCTTTACAGTCCAAATGCTCAGTACAGCACACACATTATTGATCCACATTTTTTTTCATCAATATTTGGTACTTCAGCCAGCTTTTTTCTCTCAAATGGAATAAAATTTAAGAATGCCACAGTACATCAGGGCAGGCACACAGAAGCAAAACCACCTCCATTCATAAATCAGCTCCTTCCCCAGTCATCCCCATATTTTATAAAAATAACTCTTGTCCCTTCGTTTTTAAGTGGTCAAATTATCCACTCCAGCCAAATATTTTATATTGCAAATTTTAGCCTGAAGCATTTTGTTTTTCCAGTCAGGTTATGAAGCACTGAATTTAGAAGGTTTTAATAGAAAGGCTGACAGACCCTAAACTTCAGCAAAGCTACTGGGTGCCACTATAATAAAGTTCATGTGTAAATGTGTATAAGTCATTGATTTTCTGTAATATAGGAAACATATGCTTTAGTTAACTACTTCTGTAAAATACCAAAGTTTTATAGTTAGCAAATATTAGGAAATGGTAACATTAAAAAGGAGATATATGAGGTGATAAAGAAGACTGGTTCTTCATTTTAATACTGATGACAGGACACTTGATTCCCTCTCGAGAGCAATTCTCCTCAGTTCTTGCTTTAGAAATCAGTTTTCAACCTTAAACAAGGGTTGGAAAAATCCTTTAAAAGGGATAAAGTGACCACTGAAACAGCACCAACAAAAAAGCAGAAAAGGATTTGTCAGTTTTATTCATTTTTCCCTCCTCCTTATTCTCCTTCAAAATCAAAACAAATCAACTCCATTGTCAGGCAAACAAAATTGACTTTTTCTTCACTGCTGAGGATTGAGGCTTAAGTTTCATAAGATTAGGAGTGAAATGAGTGTAGTGCATTTGGTCAGCTCCAGAAAAGAGTATTCATCCTCTGGATATTGGATTTCTTCAACCATATCCATAATCAAACATTAGGAAGGTTAACTTTAGGTTCTTAGTGCTGAAGAACTGAGTTACACAGAAAAGACAAAATCTGAATTCAATGGAAATGGAAGCAGGAATTTTGGGATAATCAGAAGGACCTACCTCATATCCTGGTATGGATCTGACTGCCTCCACCACTGCCAAGGACACCAGGTGCTGGATAAAAGGAATTCTCTGGCCTAGATTGGAATGTAGAGGGATGGAGATGTGCAGAGTGCACAGGGCACAGCCCAGGGGACTGAGCCAAACGTTTCCACCACGACCTGGGCAGGGAGAGGAAAAAGGGTAACTTCAACACAAGAAAAAACCAGATTGTTTATAAAAAAGATCACTTTGTGAATGTAGATAACAACTACAGAGAAAGATTCAAAGGTATCCACCAAGAATGTATCAAAAGTCCTATAATGGAGTTTCCGAATGAATTTTGAAAGAAAAAGGGTTAAAGTGCAAAGCTTTTTCTTAAAAAAAAAAAAAGATATTTTTTTTTAAAATCTTCCCACCCCTGTAAGTGTTGAAGGCCAGGCTGGATGGGGCTCTGAGCAACCTGGCTGTGTGGAAGGTGTGGCAGGGGGGGGAACAAGATGATCTTTAAGGTCCCTTCCAACTCAGGCCATTCTGCAATTCCATTCTCAGATTCCCAAGTACAAGCTGCTACTTAGCATGTCCTAAATCCCCTGCTCCCAGGATCTCCCTGGTCTCTGCTAACAGCCACATTTCAAAAGATCTTGCTTTGCTCAAGTGGAGCAGCATTTGTGAAGATGCTGTGTGTGTGTGTGCAGCCAGAAATGCATCCAAACTCTGAACCATCCTGCACTGAAAGCCAGGGAATCATCTTCTCATGGATTTGTGCTTGGAAAAGCTCCTTGGGCCACACACTCTGCTCTTCCAGCAGAAGAAATGTGGCTTTTAAAGAAGTGCCAGCATTTTTCTGGGCAAGAAACACGACTTGCTTACATTGATGTGCTCAGGCAGGTCCTGCAGACTCAATCCCAAGTCCAGCCCCAGTCTTGTTCCAGTTAAGCCAGTCTCAGTTTTCACTTGGAGCTCTGACTTGGGTTACACTGAGTGTAGTGATGGCAGTTTTTGTGACTGGCAAAACTTTTTTTGGCAGGAACCAAGAGACCACTACATCATTTCTGCAAAAGCCACCAAACATCCTGAAAATGTTTACTTTGGTCTCTTATTAACTTCGGGGTTTTCAGTTTGAATCCACAGTTTGAGCGGGAGGAGAAGAGGACAGGTTTATTCTGTGGTTTACATTATCAAAAATGCTCATAATGCATCTTAAAATGTCCTATTTCATGTATTTAATACACATTTATTAGTGAAATAAGGAAATTTACTCACCTTTCCCTTGTGTTTGTCGAGCAGCCACTGCTATTAAACCCATCTCCTCAGGCAAGTCGAACATTAACCTGCCAATTAGGGGAAAAACCAAAAACCCCACATGCTTATCAGCTGTAACACTAAGCTACATTCATGAAAATCAAGGCTTAAATATCAGGTAATATTTTATGTTAACGTTGCACCACCATTTTTTCAGTTAACATTTAGTCCTGATTCAAACCCATTAGAATATTAAAAAATAATTGGCTGAAAAACGAACATGTAAAACATTATTTTATCTGTTGGGCTGAAATAAGTCAGAGCCATAGTTCATTGAAGTTCTGATAACACAGGTTTTGTATTTCTTCACTTTTTCCTCAAGTGCTCATTTTTTTGGTGTCCCTATCTTCAGCAAGTGACAACCAGCAATTCTAAACATTTGTTTCTACTTACAGCGAATTTTTGTTCATACTACAAAATATAAGAGCAGCAGTTTCTGATTATTTAGAAAACCAATATGGTGGCAATAAAGCAGTTTAAAAGATACACTATCCCCTGAGAACTAATTATGATTTAACTACAGTAAATAAATCTACACCTTCTGAGAGCTCTAGAGAACACTGGCTTATTTTAGGCTTGTGTTCTGCTTTTAAAATAGTTTCACTTAAAAGAATACTAACTTTCCTCTGGGGATAAGTAGAAAGTGCACTTTAACACCACCAAATGAGTCAATGCTACACTTAAAAAAAAAAAAAAAAAAAAGAAGAAAAAACCCTACTGTGAGAACTTTGTTCAAGCCACTTTTAAACAGATCTGAACTGTACCACGACCTTCCTCTGTGGAAAATTTCACATTTTCAGGAAGAGTTATTTAAGAGATAAAACATATTCAAGATGTTGCCTGTGAGGCAAGCCCAAAAAGTGATGTCTAGCCCACAAATCTGCTTCTCCCACCAGCACAAACATGATGTTGTTCATTCCTATAAAAGCAATCTTGTCTTGGGGGTGAGGGCAGCCCACATCAGAGAAAAAAGTGCCATTCACAGTGATTTCCCCTGGATTTCAGGTGGGTTTGGGAGCTGTTTCAAGCTCTGCAGTTGAGGAAGTGCATGAGCAGCACAGACACCATGTCTTTGTGCTGTGACAGGGTGAGGAACCATCCATTGCTCCTGCTCCACACATTCAAAATGCAAGAAATCAGAGATTTCAGAGCATCTTTCAAATGCTAACTCAATTTAGGCTGGATGTTAGGAAAAGTTTTTTTATTGAAAGAGTGATGAAGTACTGGAATTGTCTGTCTGGGGAGGAGGTGGAGTCACCATCCCTGGATGTGTAAAAAAAGAATGGATGTGCACTCAGTGCCATGGTTTAGTTGAGGTGTCAGGGCATGGGTTGGACTTGATTATCTTCAAGGTCTCTTCCAACCTTGGGATTCTGAGATTCTGTGATTCTGTAATTCTGTGATTCTGAGATTGTGAGATTCTGTAATTCTGTGATTTTGAGATGCTGTGATTCTGGGATTTTGGGATTCTGAGATTCTGAGATTCTGTAATTCTGAGATTCTGGGATTCTGTGATTCTGAGATTCTGAGATTTTGTAATTCTGTGATTCTGAGATTCTGAGATGCTGTAATTCTGTGATTCTGAGATTCTTGGATTCTGTGATTCTGTGATATTGTGATGCTGTGATCCTGTAATTCTGAGATTCTGTACTTCTGTAATTCTGACATTCTGTGATTCTACTTTCATGATGCTGAGGTTCTTGGAAAGCCCAAGCAAAGTGTGGATCATGAATGCCTTTGCTAATTACAAATCACACCGTCCTGGAATGGTTTGGCTCGGAAAGGACCTTGCAGACCATCCAGTTCCAGCCCCTGCCATGGCAGGGACACACAAACCAGCAGGAGCTGCACCAGGCCCCACAGTGTATTCCCACATTATTCCCAATCATGGAGATTCAAGAGCCAGAAATTCTCCTTGCTGTCACCTTCCATGGAGCACACCTTGATAATTGTCTCCTCTTGACACTAAATCCCAGAATCATNAATCCAGGCAGGGAGGACCTCCAGAGCAGGAGGAGCTTCTCCATTAAATCATCTCCAGACCCTCAGGATCCCCCAGTGCCACCCCAGTGCCACCAGCACCCCCCAAACCCTGTCCCCAAGGGCCACACCCAGCCTGCTCCTGAACCCTGCACAGACAGTGACTGCAAACCTCCCTGGGCAGCTCATCCCAAGGCCTGACCACTCTGCCAGGGAAATTTTCTTTGCCAATCTCCAGCCTGAGCCTGCCCTGCTGCAATTTGAGGCCATTTCCTCTCCTCCTGTCCCTGCCCCTCCTGGCAGGGACTTGTGCAGAGCCACAAGGTCGCCCCTGAGCCTCCTTTTCTCCAGCCTGAGCCTTTTCCCAGTCCAGCTGCTCCCTCCAGGATTTGTTTTCCATCTCCATCCTCCCCTGGACACTCTCCAGCCCCTTAGGGGAAAAATCCCCCAAAGCTCAGGAGGTTTCATCCCTGTCTTCTGGGAGCAGCCTTACAACACCAAATCCATCCTTTTCAACATCAAAATCTGATTTAAACTTGGACACACAGTTAGGAAGAGATTACAGCTTTGTTTAAACACACTGATTCCTGCTGCTTCTTCATTCATGTATCTGTTTTTAAATTAAAAAAAAAAAAAGAAAAAAATCATGTGCTGCCATGAGGGGAGGAAAATAAACAGAGCAGGAAAAAAGCTAATTAGGAATGCAAAACACAGGCTTTTACACCAAAGAGATACAATTAGGAGAAGAGATGATGCAGCTCTTGGAGACTTGGCAGCAGGTAACAAGTTATTACATGGAGAGACTGAGGCTGGACTTGTGAGGATCAGGAAAAAATTCTTTAAAGGACAGAACATGGGGAAGTTGTTAATTCCCAGACTGAGACAGCAAGAGACACACAGATTGATTTTTACTGCTTCCTGAGATTGTGCTGGAATTAACATGAAGCCAGTGATAATAAAAATCTCCACACACCCCCTGCCTGCCTTCCCCCAGCCTCAGGGCTCTGTACATGGTGTGTGCTTCTTCGTTTGGTGGGGTTTTTTTGGGTTTTTTTTTCTTTTCTGGGAGAAGCAACTTGGATTTTCCTTACCAGAAAGATTAACTGTACGTGCACTTTTTTACATATTGACTTCCCTTCTTTTCTTTCAACTTAATCACTTGCAGACTTAATTTCGTTTTTCTGCTGAGTGCCTTAATCACAGTACTCACCACATTTTCCCCCTGAAATGTTTTCCTTCAAGAAATTCTCCATTCTTTTTTTTTTTTGTTGTTGTTTTGTTTTGTTTTTTGGGGTTTTTTTTTGTCCTCTTTAACCATCTTGCTCTGTCTATTAATTCCAAACTCCACAATGAGATACAAGGTTATGGAAACATGAAACATCTGAAGATAAATTTACCCATCAGGAAGAATATCAGATGGCATCTATACGATCATAGAAGATGATACTGGAATTTTATGTAAATTTTTCTCTTTTTTGGAACATTTTTGTGGTATTTTCCAAAATGTGAGCAAGGCACTTTTGGCATTGAAGAATATTAAAGCAGCTGAAATAGTAAGAGAGAGGTTCTAGCACAGTTTTTTATACAAATACCCTCCTCCCACCCTGTAGTGCACACCAAGAGTGCTGTCAAGAGTAATAAACAATATTTAATTATTTTACAGAAATTCCAAGTGTAAGGAGCACTCTGGCCTGCCAACACGACCACTTTTCATCCTTCATGAACATAAAATGGGAACTGAAACCCCCAAAACTGTGTTTGAATAATGTTAACAACTATAAATTTCATTGATGTTGTGGGTTTAAGGTTGAAACTCTCATTAAAGCATCCTGCTGTGTTACAGTATTGCAGAGGCATTACCACAGCCAGCAGTGCATTCCAGATGTTCAAATACCTGGGCACAAGAGTTATGGCCAGATTTGTCCCTTCCCTTCAAGTTCCTTGCCTGAAAATCTCACTTTCAAATAGGTTGTTTAGAGAGGATTGTAAAAGCAACACAAAAAAAAAAAAAGCCCAAAAAACTCAATTTTAGTAAAATCAAAGAATTCCAGAATTATTTAGGTTGGTGGGCTACAGTTAGAGGAGAAGACAGCATGAATGAGGGTAGGATTAAATATTGGGAAAAATCCTTCCCTGTGAGGATGAGGAACAGAATAATTCTATTCTGGAAGAGAATTCCCAGAGCAGCTGTGGCTGCCCCTGGATCCTTGGAAGTGTCCAAGGCCAGGTTGGAACACCCTGGGACAGTGGGAGGTGTCCCTGCCATGGCAGGGGGTGGAACTGGACAATCTTGGATGAGCATTCCATGATTCTAGCAAATATAAAATAAATGTTCATTGTTACTGACCCCAAAGAAGGAGTTTCTGGGAGTGACAGCAGGCTGGGGGTCTGGCAAAAGCCACAAATCAGGAAATGTGGGCAAGTCCTGAGGATGGTGTAGTGGTTTTGGTTTGTTAATTTGAAATTTTTCTGCTGTGAGACAGGATTAGGAGGAAGGCAAAACAGCCTGAACTTTAAATGGTATAAAGAGAAACTTTATTACTACAAACTACAAGGAAAAAAAAAACCTCAGAATAAAACTTTAGACCACTTTTCCTCCCTCTCACATTTTTTTTTCTTTTACACTGAAAATGTACAGAAAACAACTCAGTTAGTTTGCCATATCTGAATTAGTCTTTCACTAATTTACTTGGGAGAGGAGACTTTTTTTTTTCAGTCTATGCAGATTTCTCTACAAGAAACAGTTTTGTCATGGCCTTGATGAGGTGTTTGGGAAAATGGAATTCTGATTTCTATATAAAAATGGGATCTTATGGGTGGCATCTCTGAAGGGCAAAGGAGCTCAAAAGATCTGATCTTTACAAACTCCACACAAAAAAAAAGAATCCTGTCACAATCCTGAGAGAAATAAGGACATGAACAGAGTCTGCTTTGGCTAAAAAGGGAATCCAAGAGTGAAAAAGAATGCACAAAAAGATGGAAACAAGGAGGAATACTCCAAAGGAGAAATGTAGAAATGTAGTCCAGAAAATGTAAAGCTTAATTAAAATAGAGATTGGGAAGAAAAATGGCAACAAGAACTTCTACTGGAATGTGATTAAAAAAAAAAAAAGAAAAAAAAAAAGAAGGAAAATGTGGGTTCTCAGCTGGCTGAGGCAAAACCACAGTGGATTCAAGGAATTCTGCACCAACAAAATCTTCCAGGACTTCATACAGAGTTCAGGGAGGAGGGGGAACACCAACAGTAGAAAAGAATTAATCTGATAAATCTGAGAAATGTTGGCTCAGTCAAGGGGGAGCAGAGGGGACGGATCTGAGAGTGCTGAGGGCACATCCAGGTCTCCCATCCTCATGGTCAGGGACAGCAAGACTTCATCAGATGAAGAGGAAAAACATCTCCAAGCTGTTCTTCCAAGCATCCCTGCACCCAAGTCAAGCCATGGAGCAGAAATGTCTGAATTCTGGGATTGAGAACTGGGTTTGTGCTCCAGCTCTGAGCTGGGTCCAACACTTGTCCTGTTTATTATTTTAATATCTTTAATAAGAGGTGAAGGAAAGGAGGGAATACAGGAGGAAATGGCACACACGTCCATCTGTGAGCAACACAGAAATGTGGATAACTGAACACTGGGAAAGGATGTGGAGTTTTCCCAGATCTGACTGCAAAAAGCCTCGAGCAAGCTGGTCAGAATTCATTGTGACCCTGCCTAAAAGAAGGAGGTTGGATAAGAGAGAGACCTTCAGGGATTCTGAGGGATTCCTGACTCCAGAAAATGTGCAGACATTTGGCATCCCTGGTGTTTCCAGCAGACATTGCAGTTTGGTTGAAATCAGACAGAAATTAGCTATTGTAACTATTAAATCAGTGATTTAGCACCAAGGCTGTTCACTGCAATCCCATCTCCCAGGCAGGATCCTAAAGCCATTTGCACACTCTCTTACAAGCCTAAATATTTACATTTCTCCATCTTCCACTTTCCACGAGGAAAATTTTATTCCATGAGGCATTTTCTACACATCCAGGTGCTCCCAGAAGATTTCACCCCCCCAGGTGAGACAAGGAGAAACCCATAGCTGTTAATCCAACTCAGGCTGATTGAAATGACAGAAATCTCCCTTAAAACTGTGCCTAAATCCAGCAAGAAAAAAAACATTTACCAGAATACCCCTTAACATGAATGCACTCTTCTGTTCTAATGCAAAAATTCATTGCTGCTTTCACTTTCTAGTGGGTTTCCCCACAGCAAAGTTAGCACAGAAAGGGCCATTTAGTGTCAAATTCTCCTTGAACTCCTTGGATACACCAAAGTCCTGCACCAGTGAGAAAAAGCATTAAAGGGATTACAATATCCCAGCCATGGGGAAAGCTAAAAAAGCACTGCAACCTTGCACAGCTGGTTCCTTGTTACCTCCAGAAATGATACAAAAAGAAGATTGTCCTGCACTAGACAGGACATTTCCAGCAAGGAATATTCTCCTGAATGAATGACGTGGGTTAGGAGCTCACAGATCCTTTGGCTGGGTGGGTAAATCCTAAACCAGGGCAATAATAATTTAGTTTTAGGGGGAAATGTAGCATGGAGGGAGGGCTGTGAGCAGGGCAAAGCCACCTGAGCTGTTTTTCAGCTGCCTCAAATCTCCCCATAAATGAAAGCTGCTGTTGGCAACAGCAAAATATGCCAGGGGAGAGAAGGGAAAATTAAATCACCTCTTTTTTTACCACCCATGTGCTCGTGCTTGATTTAAATTATGGTATTATGGCTTGGTGGAATTGCTTTGAGAATCAGGGCCTGCTGCACAGAACTCTACCATGAAATCATTATTTTTTTCCCCTGCTCACTGCATTTTTCTGCTGGTAATTTTCTTGTCTATTTTTATACCTGATATTTTATAATTAGTCCTTTGTGTATGTTTAAAGGCTTTTCCCCTTGAAAAAGAGAAAGAAGAAGAGAATTTTAAAACACAGTACCATACAGGCAGAGGTGTCAGGAAACATACCCAAACAAGAAAGGACTCAAAAAAATTAGTTTGCCAACAAAATGCCAGTAAAATTTGAAACCTGGGTTCAGAGACACTGGTCATGTTCCAAAACTGCAAACTTAAAGAACTTCTTTATTCAGTAAATCAGCTTCTCTGTGAATATCATCAAGACCACAAAGTTACAGTAAAAGAGGGCGTTTCCAAGGGAGATGTGAGCAGAGCTTAGGAGTTTGTTTCAATTTTTAATTTAAAAAGCAAAAACTTGTCCTGTTTTGAACAATTTATTTCATTTTTTCCCATCTAGTTAAGTAATCTTTTCAATTCATAACCTTTCTTGACTTGGAAAAGCTACCTGAAGCCAAAAGTGAACATGGGACAAATGGGAATGAAACAGATTTCACTGGGAAACAGAACTTCAGTGCCAAGATTTAGGAAAGAGATGATTTACCAGAATGCAGTGAAATATGTTTATCATAACATGGTTAAGAGCAGAATCTTCAGGCTAGAATAAAAATGAAAAACATATTGATCAGAGCCAGCTCCAGCCTTTCCTGCCTGAGGTAAAACCCAGCAGGGAGGGTTGGGGACACCCAGAGCACTGAGGCTGTGGTGGAGCCACTTTTGGGGTGATTTCATCCCAGTTCAGTGGCACAGGCTGGGGACTGGGTCCTGGGGACCTCAAGAGGGTCAAAAAAAACAAGTGCAAGGTCCTGACCCTGGCATGGAGCAATCCCTGGGATCACCCAGGCTGGGATGAGCAGGTGGAGCAGCCCTGGGAGGATTTGGGGGTGCTGGTGGTGAGAGCTGGACCTGCCCCAGCCCTGAACCCCAAAGTGAGGAGGGAATTGTGTCCCTGTGTCCCCTCAGGTGTGCCCCCACCTGCAGAGCTGCCCCAAAGCTGGATCCCAGCCCAGGGAGGAGCTGGAGCTGCTGCAGAGAGCCCAGAGGAGGCAGCAGGATGAGCAGAGGATGGAGCAGCTCTGCTGGGAGGAAAGGCTGGCACAGCTGGCATTGTTCAGCCTGGAGAGGAGAAGCTTTGGGCTGAGCTCAGGGTGGCCTTGCAGGGCCTGGAGGAGCTGCAGGAAACATGGAGAGAGACAATTCCCAAGGGATGCAGGGACAGCACACAGGGAATGGCTCCAAACTGAAAAATTACAAGTTTAGGTGAGATGTTGGGAAAAAATCCTTCCCTGGGAGGGTGGGGATGCCCTGGCACAGGGTGCCCATGATGCCTGGAGAGGCTGAGCTGGAACAGAGACCAGGCAGAGCAAAAGGGATAAAACAGGAATTTATTGAGTGGATTCACCTTGGGCAGTGCAAGAGCCTGGCTGGGGCTGCACCCAAATCAAATACAAGATGGATCCTGGTCATGAGTTTTTACACTTTTATAAGTTTTGGTTCATATTGGGGTCAATTATCCAAGCACAGCCCCAGGCTATGAAGTCTCAGCCCCTGGCTTGCCCCCTTTTCCCTCACTGTTGTTTCTGATTTTTGGGTGTCCTTGATTCTCCAGCTACAAAGGAATTGTTTTGTCACTACCCTGTGAAGAGAAATTACTGACACCTGATATGAAGTTAGAGTCACACACTAAGCAGCAGAGATTCTGAAAAATAGAAAAGCTCAAACCCAAGGCATCACCCAGAGCAGCTGTGGCTGCCCCTGGATCCCTGGAATGTTCAGTTCCAGGTTGGACATTGGGACAGTGGAATTGTCCCTGCCACGGCAGGGGTGGCTCTGGATGATTTTTAAAGATCTCTCCCATTCCATGATTCTAAGATGTTTTCAGAATGCTCCAATTTCATCATTTTCAGATGAAAACCTCAACACAAGCCCACACAGCAGAGCAAGAAACATTTCAGCAAAATGATAAATCAATTTTAACTCAGCACTGGGTTCAGTAATTCATAGTGAGAGGCACAAACATGAGGATCTCCAAAGGAATCCACTGTGAAGGTGAATTTATACAATATTCCTTAGCTCCCTCCCAGATAAAAAAATCAATTTTCTGCACACACAGCGATTTTAATGTGATATTCTGGCCAGTTTCTAGTCAGGGTAATTACATTTCCTTATGAAAATTTCTCTACAATTTACAAAGACATCACTTCATTTCCTGGCTTAAATCACAGAGGGTGTTAAACAGTTGCTGTGTTTGACCAGAGAAATGATGAAATTATTGCCAAACAGCCACAGAACAAAAGACACTGGATTTATTATGGGAATTAAAATGAGCACAAATATAAATTGTGTGAGGTGCCCTTCCAGGATCCTTCCCAGAGCCTTGCAAAGTGGGAAAGATTAAAGCATTTCAACAACAAAAAAAATTTCATTCCTTGTTAAGGAACTCTGAAAGACCTAAAAAATTAGTAATAACAATGATTTTCATTTTCTAATTTTTTTTTTCCTTTATCTTATTATTATTAAAAGTTTCATCAATACTTGAAATCACAGAAGTAATTTATACTTAGGAGAACCCTCTCAAATCTTTGATTTTTTCCCATTATTTTCTTTCTTTTATCTTCTGTCTAAAACATCCTTTGTGCTCAAAATTTAGGTTCTGGTGACTTATGCAAACATAAGGATGCAGCAAATTCCCAGTTTTTTTAATCCAATGCTAATTGAAAAATAATTTTAATGATTCTTCTCTTTCTCAAGGCACATAGAACAATTTTCCTACCCTAAAACAAGAGGCAGCACATTTTCACACTGACATTTCTTGTGGTCCTGTCAATTAGTTTAACCCTCTTTCTAAAAAAAATATATTTAATGTGAAAGACAATTAAAATTTCAGGCAAATTTCTCCATTACCTCAGTTCCCCTTGGTCAAAAGCACAGGAGCCTCAATTTCCAAATTCTCATCTCTAATCATTTAATTGAAAAATACACACAGAAGGTTTTAAAAGTTCTAAATGCTTGTCCATATTCTGATTTTTGGGACGTGTATGGTACAAACATCACCATGAAGGTGGTTATTGGACACATTACTTGGCACTCAATCAAATCTTCCTAATTTTTCCCAATTGTGGCTTCATAAATTGGCAGGTAAAGCACAATTATTTCACTTTTTTTTCCATTAAGAATGGTGATACATGAAATCTTTGGGGGGAAAAAAATAAAAGTATTATTAACATTTTGCTGTGCAAAAGCCATCAAAATATCCCATTCCTTCCATGTCAATAAATCCAGAATTTAATCAAAAAACTCCCACGGATAAAATAGCAGAGTTTTAATCCTTCTCTAATAAAAAAAAGTAGAGGTGGAACACAGAGAAATTTGTAACATAAATAATGTAAATATAAATTATAATGTAAAGAGTAAGGAAAAGGTTAATGCAAATTTTGGGGAAAAAAGGTGTTTTTTTGTTTCAAAAAAAATTTAAAATTTGCTTTTAAAATAAATTATTAGGAAATGGCAGTTGAGCTCTAAAAGTTGTAGCTAGAATCTGAATTAGTTTGTTTGGCAAATAAAGTTTAGGATATTATTTTTAAAAATAAATTTTAAATATTTTAATAAATAAAATTATTTTAATAAATAAATATTCATTTATTAAAATATTTAAAATAAATGAATATTTATTTTAAATAAATATTTAAAATTTTTCAATATTTTTAAAGGTGTTATTAGACCTGATGGGATGTTTACCATACACATAATTTTTCAAAGGAGAGATTTAGAAAAGCTGCTGTTCTCTAAGAGGAGGAATTAATTTATCTGCAACAATGTCATTTTTTCTTTAAAATACCTAAGTGAACTTTATATCCAACATCCCTAAATAGAATTTCTTTGTGAAGAAGGGACAATCCTCCAGTTTTTTGTGATTTCAAGTCACAGATCATATTAAGAGATAACAATCCAGAAAAATTTATCGCTTTTCTCATGGCAAATTAAAAAAGGCAATAAACACAATAGCTGGCTCTGCATTCACAAGCTGATAATTAAAACACAAAAAATGCTCTCATCAAGCAGCAGAGTTTCATCCTGCCAGTGCCAAGAGAAACCACAAATTCTAAATTCAGTATTAAAGCTTTTCTCACGTGGGAGCCAAAGCTCAAAAGCAAGAACAGAAAAGTTCTGTCTCCAAATATGTTGTTAAATATTTTGAAAACCCCTCTGCTATTGGGCTGTGCCAGCTCGAAGGCAAATTCCCAATAGTTCATTTCATGGGTGATTAAAAATGGATTTCAAAATAAGGATTTTGCTTTCTGCTGGCCACAGCATCCTCTGCAGAAATAGTCATCGTAATGTGGATTTTAACCACAGGCTCACACAAAATACAGCTGGTACTCAATGCCCCAAAAAGGGATTTCCTTTGTTAGGGTGGGCAAAAAAAGCCCTCCAAAACCGAAAGAAAAAAAAAAAAAAAAAGGAAAAAA
>VXBI01000877.1:0-50950 GCA_013397375.1 Toxostoma redivivum | reverse complement strand
TTATAATTTTTATAATTTATATATGAATATACAAATATCTGTAGATATTTTGAGATCATAATGTTTGGCACAGAAAGTGTTTCATTTTTATTGGAAACCACCTAGCTTTGAAGGACTACATCAAGTAAAAGCTAAGCAGATATAGAGAAGGTTCTAATTAGGGGCAATATTAAAGTATTAATGTAACAGTCATCATGGCTCTCTGCAGAGTTTTTCCCTTTCCTTTCCTTTGTTTTACATCTCAGTGCAGAGCAAATACCTGCTATTATTAACATGTAAAGACATCAGAGTATCTTCTGTGCAGGTGTTTCTTTTGGATCAGCTGAAAAATATAGAATAGAGACAATTAATGTTGGTTTGCACACTCAGTGTGAGAAATGGCAGATGGATGCTAGGAGAGAAGGACCTCTCATTGGAAGTGGTGTTAAGTTTCAGTGCGTCATTTTTTCACAGATTCTTTAGATTCAAGTGGTATTTCTAAGTCCTATTCAACTGTAGGGCCTTGATTTAACATGCCTGTAAATAACTAGGATCCAACTCTGCTGCAGGTGTTGAGATTAGAAGTCAAAGTGAATTATTTTCTCAGAAATTCTATCATCTTTGTTAGTCAGTAGATCTTTAGAATAAATGCAGTTTGTATTTGATGTCAATTTCCTCAGGAGACTGCATTGTAGCGCACAAATGCTAACGTTTTCTTCGGTGTGCAAATGTGATGGTTGTGCTTCCTTCTGGCGACCTGGTGTATGGTATCTGCTGTGACAGAGCAGTGGTTCTCCAATCTGTTATGGATTTTGAGTACAGTATTTTTGGCCTGCATTTCTTGAAGGTGGTGGGAATGGATCAGGAATACTGAATCAGGCAGTACACAGGAATTAGATTACATGCTGCTTCTGATGTATAAGCTTTTATTTGGGTTGTATTGCAGAGGAAGGGTCTTACTTTGTAACATTTAAATGTCATCTCCTTACTTTTTGACTGTGAAGTAACTTACTTGTTGTATTTGAGGCACCTATGTGTGTTTTTTTAAAATGTCATCTGTATTTGCACTACATTCAAGGGACAGTACCAAGAAGCAATTTCTTTCAAGACCTTCTACCAGTATGCAGCATATGAGTCTGTGACAAGTGATGTTACAGAAGGTCATGTCACTTTTAACTTCTTACATTAGATCTTTCTGATTTCCCTAGTGCCCTTCCATTGTTTGATTAATACTACTTAATTTCAAACAAGGTATCAGAAGGTATCATTTAGAGTGAATGTTCTAAGGATGATGTAAGATTTTTTCCATAGAACTTTTATTAAGATAAATGTAATATTGCATTTTATCTTCATTTGCTTTTTTTCCTACCTTCTTTCTCCTCTCTCTCCTTCCCCATCACTTCCCTCCCCCCTTTATACCTCCTCCAGATGCAATGTTTGACATAAGGATTCAAATAACTACTGTATTCATTCCAAACAGAGTGGCACATGTGCACTTTATTTGAATAGAAATGAGACAGACTCAAAGGATAAAAAAAATCCATGGTGGGGTTTTTTCCCTACTGTATTCTTAATATAATGTTAAACTGAAACCTGTGTTCAGATCTACAGTACCTCTCTTGAACAACCTTGCTTTGTTCTGGAGTAGACTGTACTTCAGTATACAGCTTTCATAAGGCTTCAATATTATACAACTATGAAGAATCTACTTTCCCTGTTTTAATTTGTGGCCAAGTTCTGAAAACACTTGTTTTGTGTTGGGCTGTAATGAATTGTATTATTATATCCATATTGTTTTAATGGTTGTATGTGTTTGGGTTTTTTTCTTTTAACCCTTTCTTTTCAATTTCAAGAAAAGTGAAAGCATGGGCTATGTTTCATATACTTCAAAGAATTACTTATGCATCTTGGGCATTGGCATATTTTCATTACATTTTATTTTGTTACAAAAATTGAATTCTGTTTTTCTTCCCAAACAGTTCAGTACTCCAAATCTAAATGTAATTGATAGCATGGCTAAACTAGAAAAAAAAGCATTGACTAGTTGTGCATTCAAATTAAAAAATTGAATGGAGGAAATAGAAATCTGGGCTTAGAGTGATACTTCAAGTAATTTCAAAGGACTTTTTATGCCCTTTGAACAAGTTAACATTTTGCCTCTCTACAGAAGCTTGTTAAGTAGTTTGAGATCCTTAGATGTGGGGAAAAAAGCCCCACCTGAATTTGAGGTGTTATTGTTTGGCTAATTTAGAATGGATATTGTCATGCAAGTGATTTCCAGATCAGCTAATTGTCTCCATGCTAACTTGAATGCTAATGTTAGGTAGGCATCCTGCTCTTCAGCCTTCTCTAGGCAATGAATTTCTGGATGTACATAAAAGAGATCTTTAAGTGTCTAGGGAATATTAATGTTGGAAAGTAAGAAACCTACTGTGACCTACATAGTGACCTATGGGGATTAGGCAGTGTGTGAGTCAATATATCTGATTTGTATCTAGGGCTTTAGTCAACTAATGGTGTAGTTAAGTGGGTGTTTTGCAGGTGGAGAAACTGATCTAAGAGTTTCCATCTTGCTGCACCCCTTAACAGCTTGTTTTTCTCCTCTTTTCTCAGTTTACCATTTTCTTTGTAGAGCTGGTGAAGCTGCTCAGTAAACTGGGTCACTGGAACCCAACTGCATTAAAGGTTTGAGAATGTGTGTTTTTGAAGAACTCAGCTACTCCAGTGATGCAATTTACAGCTCAGCTCCCCAAAGACTTTGAACAGTCCAGGGAATATAGCAATAAGCAACCAGGAGAGGAACAAGAAGGTGATGCATGTGTGCAGCCTTTGTTTCAGGCTGGTCAGTGGTCAGTGAACACTGGATCACTCAGACACCTTTAAATGGGATGTAAGATGTGTATTGAACTAAGCAGGAGCTACATGCATTTCAGCAACCTGCTCTCAACATTTCCCTGTGATCAAAATTGTCCCCTTTCTTTGAGAGATGGAGCAGAGTTGGCCTAAAAGGCCAACAGACTGGGGAGGGTGACTTCTTCATGGATAGTGACCGGAGCACAGCCTGGATTTCTTCTTCTGCACAAGCCTCCTTCTTCTGCTTGAGGAGACTCAGAAGTACACGTGCCTGCCTGCCTGCCTGCCAGGTCTGAGGCTGCAGAAGTTTAAACCAGTCAGGCTCCTTCTGCTAAAATTGTTATTCTGGGCATGGAAGAATTCAAGAGTAATTCCTTAATTTCTCAGATCATGCTTCCTTCTCATGCTTTTGGACATGCTCGCTCTTTATGGTTTCTTTGCATTTCTGCTTTTATCTCATTCAGACTTCCAGGACAGACCAGCCAGAAGGCAGAACTGGAGGTTCCCCTCTAAAGTACTGTTGTTAGAAGGGTTCTAGGACAGGGTTCAAACAAGGAGGAGTAGCTGAAACTGCAAATATTTTGAAGTGCAAGTGAGTTGCATGTATGCACAGCGCTCTACTAGGGGGGCAGGTTACATCAAACCATGTATTGTTTATGGTCTGCATGGGCCCATGTAACACGGCTAATTGGGACCTTCTTGATGGTAGAGCTAACTCTGAGAAAGGAAACTGATTCACACACTTATTTTTCAGTTATTCTCTTACCTGAATTTGGCTCTTGGATAAAGTCCCTTAAGTTCTTGTACATGGATATGGGAATACCCTTGAAGCATTGTCTGAGGGGGTGGCTAAGAAGTTGTAATTTTAATGTGTTCTCTTAAACAAAAACTGTTTCATATAAGTGACTTTTGCCTCTACTTTTCCGCTTTATGCATATTTTATAATACATAATATAAAATTTTTCCATCCATAATAGGACACTGGGCTAGTTGGACCTTTGCTGACACTCATTATGGATCTTCTTATATCCTAATAGGTACTTATATATATGTACACATAAAGATATAAAGGAGCGCACTATTTTCTCGTTATAAGGAGGTACAATTTTCTTTCCATCAACAGAGATTTTTCCTGTTAGGGTCATTGATCACAGTGTAATGAGAGAGATTTTAAAGTCTGAATCTGCCATGGCCCATCTTTGGAAAATCATTTGATCTCTCAGTAAACTAAACTTAATGGTTTATTTCATGCTGATGATATGATTAATAATTTTTAATATTTGGAGAAAGAATTTAATGTCTGTTTATATTTCATAGTGTTGCACTGAAAAACTATATATGGAAAAGTACATAGATGCAGACATGTGGCAGGTGCAGCTAGCAATTAATGTGCATAAAGTTAGATGCACAGATTGTATAAAATTATTATTAAAGAAACATAGGGGTAATGTTGATAGAGCATATGGTATATATCACTGTTGAACATGATAAGGAGATAAGCTACTATGAATTTATTCCCAGCTTTGTATTCTTCAAGAATCTCTTGGTGAATACTGTAAATTCTATTAAAAGTGTTGACCTTTTATATAGATAACCATAAATTTGTAGTGAGCATGTGTGTGTGCTGCATAGGCACCAGTGGAGCTGACAAAAGACTCCTTTAGTTAAAGCAGGCATATACTGAATTTTGAACTACCTTTTAAATACTTAAATTGTCAAGCAAGCGTTTTGCAAAGGAAGGGTTTTCAGTATATAATTCCCCAATGTAGGTCAATTAAAGCTATAACACTTTCTTAAATTTGAATCACTAGATCAAGTGTATTTTCCTAGTTGTACATTTTCCCTCTGTGCATTTATTTCAAATGTTAATAAAGTTTTCATCTACAAAAGGCTTAGAATTGACAGAACAAAACTCTTTCTTTTTAAATGATGACAACTACTACTGTTTCTGTCTGCAGGTAGTGGAGGACATGCTAGAGGATGAGGAAGAAGAGGATGACAGAGATGACAAGGTAATTATCTTTCCTAGCACTTGGGTATCTGGGGATGGGAGAATTTAGACATGACACTGTTTTTACCAACAGTTATAAAAGGAGTTGATGTGTTTTAGTCCAGAAAATTGGACAGAGCTGTTTATCATCCTAATAATGGTAAAGTGTGTTGAGGGAAAGGTTGGAGGTCTGTAAATCTTGCTTTCTTTTTCTTGTTTTCTTTTTCTTTTCCTTCTCTTTTTTCTTTTCCTCTTTTTTTTCTTTTCTTCTTCTCCTCCTCCTCTTCCTCTCTTCTTTTTTTTTTTCTTTCTTTTCCTTTCTTCTTCTTTTTTTTTATTATTTTTGCTTTTTTTCTTCCATTTCCTTCTTTTTAATTTTCTTCGTCCAGAGCTGGATCAGATATTTTTTTTCTGCCGGGAACAAGAAAGTCTCAGCTTGTCTGGACATTTGTGAAAGATAACAACTTATTTTGGAGGACAAAAATTCCTCCTGTCTTGAGTACTACAAATAGGGCTGCACTTCAGGGAAAAAATGGTGGAAAATGTAACTCTATACTAGTTAAGGATCTCAAATTTTCAAAGAATTGCTGGATAAAAGAATGTCTTGGATGTTTTGAAGTCCATATGACATTCAAATTATCACAATTCTCATAGACATCCATTTGATTTGAAGTTTGCATTGTGGCCCTGCAAGCTGGGAAACCACAGTAGATAATTCACCTCTTTGAACGGACACAATTCAGTTTCGATGCTGCTAATTAGGTTGAGGATTGCAACCACAGTTAATAAAAACTCGTTTCCACATATTATTGAGCTAAGCCATGAGACTTCTTGAATTGATTGTCCCCCAAAGAGAGGGGGAAAAAAAAAGGAAAATAAATCATAATGACCTTGCATCACTGAAGCAATGGCTAGCACTGGCAGGATGGCTTTCTGGTGAAATGGGTGCAGTGAAGACAGCCCAATTCTTGGTGATATTTTCCTATCAGAAAGGTGATATTTGTGGAAGAAAATAAAAAGGAAAAAAATAGATAGTTTTACAACAACTGTGTATTAGAATTCAGATTATTTTGACCTTCACAGATGTTCCCCCACTTCTGTTGTAATATAGCTTTTTTTTTTTCTGAGAGGAGGAAAACAGTGCATCTTAATTTATGCTCTTGACCTTTTTTCTGGCTGAGATGTACCTTTATACACCACTGTAAGAATTCATACGCTGGCAGCAGCATTTGAAATGTCAGAAAATTCACTGTGATTAGTTAATCCCCTCAATGATTATTTTTCTGTTAGCTAACACCTAAGATGAAAGAGATTATTAAAAAATAAGAGTATTTTCTTTGTTACATTGCCAGGTCAAACATTTTACAATTATTATGTAAAATTCTTCTATACAACACCTAAATTGTTAGCTACATGATTTCATAACATTGTACTAACAAAATCTTCTTTTATAAAACACTTATGTGATGTTTTTTAATGCTAAATGATATGAGCATTCATTTCTAGCAATAAATATCTGATTTATTGTAAAAGTCCATCATGTAGCTGTGGAGAGCTTGAATTTTATCTCAATATGCTAGCTTTGAATCATCATTTGTTGATAAACATTGATTTATCATCTATTTGCGGCCATTTTCTCCTGTTTCTTTCTGCTTTATTATTAGATCTGTTGCAAATGTGTCACACCCGTAGTGTGTGTATTCCTGGATATTTTAACCACTGTGATTCATTTACAAAGAATAGTACATGACTGCTTGTAGTTTAAACCAGCCTGTGTAGTCACTGCTTAGCAGGTTTTGGAAATTGCTGAACAAACTCCTCTAAAGGAGAAGATGAGGGCAGAGGTCAGCCCCTCCCTTCCCCCAGTTCTCTGGTGATTCTCTGAGCAAACGCCCCTAATTAGAAATATCACTCTAGGTTTCAATGTTGTGATCTAATATTCAGCTTTCTCAAACTGACACCAGAGTTCAAACATTTTTCTAGATCTAGTTACCAAGGTTGAATTAAAGTGAGTACTGTGTGCATTCAGTGAGCCCTTTCATTGAATATTTAAGAGCTGTTTTTCTATACAGAAGGTGTTAAGGTTGATTTTTATAAATTCAAAGCTGTCTTCATTATTGCAAATGTTTTGAGCTCTCAAGATTAAATATGCTGTTTGAATTGGAAAAAACCTACACTTTTTAAAACAAGCATGTATGGACTATTCTGTTTTTTCAATATGTTTGCAGTGGGGGTTATTTTGCACTAGATTAAATTGTAAATAATAAGCACATGGTTAGGACTAACTTTGTTGTCAGAAGCTAGTAGGCTGTTTTTCCTTTCTAGTGTGCTAGACATACTCTCTTAACTACTGCTGTTCCTCTTGCATCTTTTGTCTAAATGGAAGAGTGCAGGTTTGTGTTATTGTAGTTCGCGTGTGTTTTCTGACAGCTATGTGCAAAATAAATTTTTGTTAAAAACAAATGGACATTTTGTAACACCAGCTGGTAGTGGTCACTGGCTTTTATTATTTCTCTTGTTTTTTCATGTGGTATAATAGAAAACTCGGGAAAATGGGTCTCCTTTATGCAAAGTTAAAAGATTAATAAATGTGTCAAACCCTTACTTTCATTAAAATGAAAGCATGTGTTGCAAATATGTAAAATATGCCCGAGCTGTTTGACCATGGCCAGTGTCCTTGCTCCCTGATTACCATGAGGAAGCTATTAGTCCTGTAGCCTTTGGACTTAATGAACAATAGGGCATAATGACCAACATGGCATTGAACTGGAGCACCTGTTCTCATTTAGAAAAGGCTCCTTGCAGGCTTTACCCAAACCTATTCATACGTTTTCACTTATCAGATTGTTGTGTCATTATTGAAAGTGTCTTTTTTTAGAGCTGACTTAAATATCAGTGACTTGCTTCGTGACCTCACTGTGGGCATGCACTGATGTAGGTTCTGTGTCATGGAGGGACATTGCTCGACATCCCTAAATTGCAGTTACAGAAAAACTCAATAAGCTGAGGATGATGAACACTGAAATATATGAAATTATTTAATGTAATGCATTTTATTAATAATGGTCTGTAATACTGAGAGGAGTCTGACAAGATAGATTTGCGCTTACCATGTCTCATTCTAATGTTCTGGATTTTAGTAATATTTTTCGCCCTCTGCTGCAGTCAAGACAGGACTCTTAATTTAAGGCCACAGGATGTGTTTTTTTACTGGAGTATCTTAACTTTCATCTTCACTTGCAATATGAATAATAAACTAAAGCAGCTGGTATGCTACTTGTAATGGTTACAAAGTGGTGCTTAGCAGTGGAACACTTTTTTTCCTGATTTTTCTTCATTGTCTTGTATTTAGGAATTGAAAAAGATGTAGTTTGTTTGGCTCAGGCATTTGTCCTTCATTTAAAACTAATTTTTTCCAAGAAATAGCATTGGATTATACATTCCATATGGTCTGTCACATTTGCTAAACCTATGCCAACCACAGATTTACAGTTTAATCTGATTCCTCTCCTTTTTTTCTTTTGGCTCCTTTCTAAACATTGGCTTATGACAGGATTCCTCTTCTCCCCGGGTCCTATCAGCTAGCTCTGGACTGCAGGGGATGGAGAAAATTCTGGCAAGGACAAAGATAAAAGACAGGGAGGCTCCTTCTTCCCGGGACTAATGTCCCACTTTAATGTAGAACGCTTCCAAGGGAAGAAGAGAGTATAGAGCACAGCGGGAGGTTTTAAACCCGAGGGGAGAGGAAGAACTGAAACACAGCCAATGGGATACCCACGAAGGGGAGGGGTGATGGGGAAAGGAGAAACCATCACCCTTGGGGGAGTACAGAGCAGACCATTTAGTGCAAATACAGTAACCATGAACCTTGTAATACTAAACAAATAATTTAGTGCAACCAACTACATAGTGCAATACAACAGGCTTATACCATACCTTAGCAAATAAGGGTCAGTTAAACTACATGAAGTCAAGATATCAATAAGGTATCAAAAGGATTTTTACACAGTTATGTTTCAATAATATAGCAGACAATATGCATAATCTATGTATCTAAGATTGGTCTATGTATCTAAGATTTAGTTTTCAAGAAGCTCATGTATGCTTTTCACATAGCTTTATTCTTTTAACATGTTCCAGGTAAGATTTCAGATAATCTCAAAGATCTTCAGGTCAGCATTTTGCTGGAAGCCCTCAGCACACCACAGAATTAGGCCATTGAGGACTGCTACCATTGCAGGCATAAAGGGAAGAAGGTGCACATTATGAACATTATTTTGTTTTACTTTCCTACTAACACTTTATTAAGAAAAAATATTCAAAATATTTGCACATTTGGTTTGTCTCTCTTTAGCCTTTGCATCTTTGAAAAATTCTTTGCAGTCCTCAGTCAATGATACTGTGCCTCAAGATAAGTAGAAGCTTTTGTAATGAATTATAGTTGAGTCAAATTAAAATATGTTTTAAAGTTTTTAATCATTGCTGCTGAGAGGTACTAACTTTGTTCTCAAGCCAAGACACATTTGTAACCTGTCTCAGAAGCATGCCCTGCATTTTTATTGAGAGGAGATCATGAGGAAGAGGAAAGATAGCTCCAATGTAGCCTGCATTTTTATATTCTACGTATTCTATAAAATATATTTTATATATTACTGTGGCCATTATTTTCTATAAAATAAATGGTGGGGAAATGATAGAGAGAAAGAGAGTGAATGGAGTTAAAATTCCAGAATGAATAAATCTATTTGTCCACCTATAGCTTCATTCCAACCATTAAATTCTACATTAACATAGCATCTAAATATTAACTGTAAATAAAAAAACAACAGCAGCTTCCAGTGAAAACTGTAGCTATGTATGAATCTGGTATCATCTCAAGGCATAGTTTAGAAAACTGTTTGTACTTACAAAAAAATCTCTAGAACAGGGCTGCAGAAGTCATACTTCTCAGTAAGTTTGCTTTCAGTTCAGTTTAATTACTCATGTAGAGATATTAATAAGAGGTGTAGACTTTATAAACTTTTATTTGCAGTTTTTATAAAAATTGTACATAATATATGGGTGGATGGTATAGACTGCTTCAGCCCATACTCTGGATTATCAGCTGGTTTTGATCATTGGATCACCCCCAAGTCACAGCCATGAAGTTGCTTTTGTTTGGATATACCTTGGATCATGTGGAGCCTTTGCATAGCAACTTTCACAATAAAGCAGTTTTCATCCTGCCCTTTAGTGGGACATCATATAATCTTCATCATTAAGGTACACAGCTTTGAAAACAGGTACTTGAATAGACTTTTGAAAGGTTTAGTTTTAACGAGATCAGGTTTCTTTGTCCTGGTGCAGTCTTGAAATACTATCAAAATCAGTGAAATAAAATAAGAATTAATGAGATCACAGTCTGAAACTTATATCTGAAGTTCAGCATTTGAGGAGGTGTGTGTGCATTTGTGTGATAGTCCCTAGGGACTGTGAGTCTGTGTCTTGGTTTGAGATAATTTATAAAATACTCTGGAATGAGTTGTCTCCTCTACAGGTTTAACCAGTCCTTTTCCACCAATAAGGAACGAATGCAAGTAGAGATCAGTGAAAAAACTGCAGTTTACTAAAGAGCATAACAGCAACAGGCAGAAAATAACAAAATTGCTATATCCCGAGAACAAAGCGAGGCCCAAAAATGTTGGAGACATCCCCCTTCCCGCTCCCCCCGTCCTCGAAGGTGGTGCTCTTCGTGGTTCGAAGGACAAAGGGAAAGCTGGTGTGAGCTTTCCTCCTGACCCCTGCCCGCTCTGCTCATCTCCCCGACTGCTGGATCCCCGGCTGGTATTCTCTGGATCAAGGGGCTAGAGCTCGGGAAGGGACTTAACCTTCTTTGCGGCAGGAGAAAGCAGGATAGGTAGAAGAAAGCAGTTGTCCCGGGCCGTGTCCACTCGCGGTTCGCTGTCCCGGGCCGTGCCCTGTCCGTGGGTGCCCGGGAGCGCTTGCGCCGCAGCGGGGCTGCTCCGCTGGGCAGCAGCAGGCGCGCTCCTGTGGAAATCGCCCCAAGGCTGCCTCTCCGAGATGAGAAAACAGGAAAAAAAAACCCAGAAAGGAGAACCCAAAAGGGTTTGCCTCTGCCTTAGAAAAGACCAACAGCCAGCCAAGCAAACAGCACACGGCAAAAGGCAGGAAGCTGCCCGGGAGGGCCAGTTTTAAGAACGCCTCTAAAAGCACTCCCAACACACAAAGTTCTCGTTTGCATGGTCTTAAAGATACAGAAACAAGCTTTGGGCACAGAAAGATGTAGAATGTGATAGCATCATGGATTACCCCAGGGCAGGCTATAAACCGTTGAATTAATTACACTTACCCTTGTACATGGTGTTGTTCACCTATGACCGATACATTGTGGGTGATGTTCCTTATGAAGCAATCCAAGGATAATTCAACAAATTACAAAATCAAATAAAGAATATGTCTAAATTATGTTAGTGATTTAAGAATGTGACATACTTTTTCCTCTACACTTATTTCTTAATGTAACTAAGCAGTTTTAAAATTCTTTGAGGCAAGAAAAGGGCTGTTTTCACCTAGGTCCTTGTGGTCCTAGGTCCTTAAAAACATCTGTATGGTCTTCTCCATGACTTGAGAGAGAAATAATGAGTGTGAAAGGAAACAACCAAAGCCCTTTACTGCCAGGTTTGTTTTGAAACCTTCCTATGAATGCAGGTTGGTTTATACCTTAGCTCCACGTGGTTTAAAAGTGGTGAGAATGGACCATCACCATTCTTCATTCTCTAAAGAATGTCTTTGAAGTAGTTTCACACAGAATCATGACATCTGAGTTCTGTTTAAACTACTGCTGTGAACCACTTGCAACTCTAAGCAAGCCATGTAGTCACTGATTTCCCAGCCACCTGGATGTTTCTTCAGGTTTATTCATAACTCCATTTTTTTACCCTGCCAAAGGAGAGCCCCAAACACTTCTAGAGAGATGCATTTTGAGTATTTTCTATAGTGTAGAGCAAAGTGCAGAGCCCATAATATGCAATGAAACTTCCTCTGGGTCCCACAGGAAACAGAGATGGTAATGTGCAAGTGTAGTGGGGTGACCATGGCTGGATGCCAAGCACCCACCAAAGCTGTTCTATCACTCCCCTCTGCAACTGGACAGGGGAGAGAAAAAATATAACAAAGGGTTCATGGGTTAAGATAAGGACAGGGAGAGATCACTCACCAATTATAATCACACGAAAAGAGACTCAGCTTGGATATGTTAATGTAATTTATTACTAACAAAATCAGAGCAGGATAACGAGAGGTAGAATAAATCTTAAAACTACCTCCACTTCTCTCCTTCCCAAGTTCTACCTCCTCTGCTTTAACAGTGCAGGGAGGTGGGGAATAGGAGTTACAGTCAGTTCATCACAGGTTGTTCCTGCCACTGTTCTCAGGAAGAAGAGTCCTTGCCCTCTTCCAGCATGGAGTCCCTCCCACAGGAGACAGTCCTCCACAAATTTCTCTACCCTGAGACCATCCCATGGGCAGCAATTCTCCGCAAACTGCAATGTGGGTCACTCTTCTGCAGGGTTATCAAGTCCTACCTGCTTCAGCAAGGTCTCCTCTGTTCATGGGTCTGCAGGTCTCTGCCAACCATGCTGCAGCATGGGTTTCCCATAGGGTCACAGCCTCCTCTCAGACATCCACCCTCTCCAGCCCAGGTCTCCTTCCCAGGCTGCAGGTGTGACAGCCCCGTGGATCTCCATGGGCTGCAAGGGCACAGCTGCTTCACCATAGTCTTCATCTGGGGCTACAGAGAAATCTCAGCTCTGGCACCTGAAGCACCTTCTCCCCCTCCTTCTCCACTGACTTTGGTGTCTGCAGAGCTGTTCCTCTCACATATTTTCACTTCATTTTCTCCTGGCCACAGTAATATCTGTGCAATATCTTTTTTTTATTTCCTTCTTAATTATGCTGTCAGAGAGGCATTACTATCGCTGCTGGTGGGCTCAGCCACGACCAGCAGAGGTTCCATCCTGGCTGCAATTGGCTCAGCCAGGTGCAAGAGAAGCTTCCAGCAGCTTCTCATAGAAGCCAGCTCTGTAGCCCACCCAATTCCAAAACCTGGCCATGCAAACACATTACAGTAAGATGCAACCTCAGAAGCTTTATAGAGAAGAGTGAGGTTGAGTTGTGCCAGCATGAGGTAAGTGCTGCATGGACCCAGTTCCCAGTGGACCAAGTGTTTGACACAGTGTATGTGAATGAGAATGAATCAGTGGCAGAGGTGATGCTGTGAGAGAAGAGGCTGCTCAGCAACATGGCTGTGTGCAAAATGAATGCTCTATTGTAGTCTGAGTTTTCAGCTGAGGTTTGATGCTGAGGCTTGCACTACAACAGCTGAAAATCCACAGCCTAAGCTAGGTGTTTGTCTTTGACTTCACAGATAAGCTTCTGAGGAAAATTGCAATCTCAGCTACAAAAATTTGCCAGGGCAGTTGATCAGGCTTTGCTGTGCTTTACGGAGGAAAACACAGGAATATAGGAAAGTAAACTGCAAGATTTTGCAAACAATATATAACATGCATTTTATTTACAGTTTGAAATATCTGTGTGTCAGTGGAAAATTTTATATTGTTTACCTAAATTTGATATCTGGATCAGTGATGAAGTTGCAGGACAGATCAGCTAGGCAAAATAAAATCCTGACAAAATGAAAGAAGCATCCATGCCCAAAGTATCTAAGAACAAAGCTCAGCTTAGAACAATGTGGTATGGAATTAAAAAGTTAGTGTTGTGCAACAGCATCTAGGACACATCACAGCATAGTATAGAGCAGAGTCTGCCTCTACTCTGGTGTAATTTGCTGCCAGATTAAGAGGCAAATTTAGCATAAAGCTTTTGGACAGATAGTGCATACAACTGCTTCGTTCTGTTTCCATTTTATTCTGTGGTAGGAATTCTATGCATTTACTGGTTACTAGAAAAGTTCCAAAGGTAAGAAGCATGTCCAGGCTGCTCCTACCTGGACTCATGAGAGGTCAGGCACTGGGACCAAGTGCCAAGGAGAGCAATGTTTTTTGTGTGGATTTACTGACTTTTCTATTGAGCTGCATGCAAGAATGCCAAAGCCCACCCATTAACCCTGTTGGAGCAGCTCTGAGCTGAGGAGCCTGTAGGAACTAGAGCTGAAACAGTGAGAAAGAGTAGCAAAAATAAAATAAATAGCAAAAAAAAAAACCAAACCTAGACAACTTAGGCAGCAGGAATGACCAGTCCTTGGGCAGGCAAGCATGCAATGATGCTGAGACCTGCATCAGGAGAAGGCAAGGAGGTAGAGAGAGGCAACAATGCCCCAGGTGCAGGTGTGCTGGGGTAACAGGTGTGGATTGAGGATACAAGTAAGAATGTGCAGAGTTTACCTTAAATCTCCCATACATTAATTTCAAAGTTGGCTTTGCAGTCTCAGTAGTTCTTTGAATATAGTCTTCAGTGTACAATTTAGATAGACTTGAAAATTAGAATTTATGGCATATGGAAAAGCAATAAGTGGTTGTTTTAGCACTCTGACTTGGTATTAAATGTGACTTAAGGACCAGTGAGGTATCTGTGTTATCTGCATGATCAGCAAATGCATGTTTGATTGGTTCAGGAGCAGTTGAGGTAATATGATAGGTTAATGTACAGCTGTAGCAGTCTGATAGTGCAGTGTTTTTATTGATTGTCTCACTTAATGCACCGGAGTATTAAGTTTGCTTGTCACAGTGCTTAGTTCCTGGGGTAGTTGAGCAAGTTACTTTTCCACTGAGTTGATCCCAAAGTCCCAGAGTCTTTCAATCAAACTCTTTAGATTTCATACACTGGCAATTCCTTTCCTTTCCTAATGGGCTGTATTAAAGAAAATGTGTCACCTTTTGCACCGTGTAATACTAAATCAGATCAGAATTCATGCACAATTATGTCAGTGGAAAATATAATATTACAGACCTGCTTATCTCAAGATAGCACATGGAAAAATAAACTTCCACAGCTGACAGATTTACTTGATTCTGCAGATAAGTTATTTGTAAGTAATTGAGCTGAGAAGTGTATATGGATTATTTTAATCCATATCAAAAATATATAAGAAAAATTACTAATAAATATTTAAGTATTTTTTCTTTCTTCTTTATCTTTCTCCTATTTCCTTTCTCTTTTTCTTATTTTCTTGGCCTGCTCAGATGCTAAGGTAACTAAGCCCAGAACGGGAAAAACAGATTTTATCCTAGCCAACTGGTATTGTTCTGAAGGCTAACAGCTTTAGAAAAACCACTCCTTTATGTGATGTCATAGATACCTTAATGCCAGAGTAACAGAGAGCTCTGAGAGAAATGAATTCTATTGAAAGAGTGTTGCTTTCAGTTAGTCTTTAGCAGAGTGAGTCAGAACACCATTGCTGATTTGAAACTTTCTGGCAATCAGAAATAGTAACTTAAGATCAATTACCCAGCAGATGTGCTTTTTAGTATTTTACACAAAAGAATGGTACAAGTCCTCTTACCCTCAATATATTAGCTAGTGCCTTGCTATGCCTTTAATGCATGGTATTATCTAGAATTCAAAATTAACTATGGAAAAGCAATTTGTTGACCTTTATTTACTGTTTGATTAAAAATTTAAATACCAACAGGAGAAGAGTAGATGGAAATTCTTTGTAATGCCTTCTCTGATGCTAATTTGTAGTTGGATATTCTTTTTTAAGAGAATTTGAAATATGTGTATCAGTTCATGTACAACAAAGCATCTTCTTTTGTATTTTCTGTACTCATAGGACTGCTTTCCTTCCCACTCTCAAAGAACAAATGCTGCCTGAATATTTTAGATCAATACACAGCATATAGCGAAGATCCAGAAACAGTTTACTCAGCTATTTTTCTGAAGTATAATACACACCCCTGCATTTTGATAGAAGACTGGTTTGCATAGTAATAGTTGTGGTTTACTGTACAGTCTATTAAAGATTAAGATTTTATAGTCTGTTCAGGGAATTCTTTAAGGTGCATTATCAGAAATAACATTATATGATGTTATAGACCAAGAGTTTGTTACTAAATAATTGTTTCAAGGAGTTCTTACATTCTGTAATCCTTTCCACTCATCTTCCTCAAGATACATTGATTCAGAAGAAAATGTATTTTAACACCATGATATTTTTAGAAAGAAAAACTTCATGCTGAATTTTGAAGTCTTAATGCATAAATACAGAAACGTCATTCCCTGAAAGTGCTAAAGATTTTTTTCCCCCAGTGAAATGTTGTCTGTTTATTGAACACTGGAGTTTCTTTGATTTTGAGACTGGCTGCCTTTGAAAGGAAACCACAGCAGTTTGATCTGTGGCTGTGTTTTCCTCTAATGCCAGTTAGACTTTTTGGAACTACCATAATGCCAAAAAGGCCCAATCAAAAACTAGCAGATTGAAAAGCAGCTGTTGAAACTCCCCTAAAGAATTTGGTGAGAAACACCTTAGTAACACAGCTGTTTGACAAGGCATCTTTGAATCTGGTCAAAGGACAGCACAACCCCTCGGGAGCCTGCTTGGAGAGTAATATAGGGAAAGTTCAGCAAATTTTGTAATTCAAAATTAATGTTTTGATTAAGGACCCAAGGTGTCACTGCAGATAAACACTATCTATTGAGTTTATAAAAATACCATTGGCTTTTAAAAGCAGGTCAGCATTACAGTGCAAAGAAAAGTAGAACAATATACAAAGTTTGATGAAGTATATAGAACAAAACTGGATTTTTTCTGGATAGCCAAATCAGTGTAGTTATAAAATGTAGAGAATAATTGTGTAGGGTTTCAGTAATACATTTTTCATAATATGAACATGAAAAACATCCAGAAAAAATAGTATTACCTCTTAAAAACCACTGAAATTAAAGAAACTGCAGTCAGTGACATCCTACACTGTGTTCTTATTTCACTGTTTGTTAACATTTTGAATAGGTTAATTGGTAAGGATGATGCCTATAATGGCTTCCAGAGAGTCAGAAAGGATATATTTCATCAAGGGTGAAACTTTCAGCAGAACTCTGTTACAATCATGCTCTTACAATAGCTTTTGCTTTTCCCATCATAGGTGAAGGGGGGTTAGTCAAGGAAGGGGAGCACTCCAACACTACCTTGACCTTCTTGAAGTGTAGTTCTTGCCTTTGGAGATGTTGATAACACCCAAGTGCTATACTTTTCTTCAGGCCACTCTCAATATCACTGTTCAGATTTGTATCCCAGAAAAACATATAAGGACACAAGGCAGGAACATAGCCAGAGCTCTGACACAAGGTTATAAGGTATGATATACTAGACATTTTACCTGTTCTTAGGATGCTGAAAAGTGTTTGTGCTTAGGAAAGCTTTATTTTCTTCTATTTCTCTCCTTTTTTCCAGAAATAATTTGTCCTATTCTTACACTCTAGGAGAAAATTGAAACTCTGATTATATACACTAAATTATCTCTACCATAAACTGCATACACTTCACAGAATTTAGTTGTTTTACAGGTTGAGGTGCTTATTTAAACCTCTTCAGTGGTGGCTGAGGTTTTTAAAATGTTGATTAAAAATAGTAACTGCAAGGAAAATTTAATCTGATGTGGATGAGATTAGAACACAGTGCTGCAAAAAACTGACCTTTTGTTTTGCTCTATAAGATTAGTTGTAGTGGGGAGGGGAAAGCTCAGCGCAGCTGTGACACTGGAATCCACCAGGGGATTTATACAATGTAAATGGGATGTAGAAAGACATGGAAACACATGGCCATGCAGAAAGGTGTAATAGTTAATAGCCTCTTGCCACTGAGCAGATCTCAATCCTTCTGACATTGGAATCACCTTCTCTGGAGCAGATAATTGTTTTTCTACCTCCTAATTCAAGGTTGACTTGTTCTCTGGGAATGTTGGGACCCAGCAGGCTCTACTCTGACAGGTAGGGCCTTCCCTTTCTAGGGCAAACAACAAAGAAAAGTCTTAATGATGGTAACTATTTATTAATATTAATAATATTACATATTAAAGTCAATAGAGTTACTAATAACGAGCTTTAGCCATCTCTCTGTGGTGGGGAGCAATCTCAAAGACAGTCCTGGAAGGGTGCCCAGTCAGATTGTGCTATCTCCAGGATTTTCCCTCCATTCCCTCTGCACTATCATAACACAGCAGGCGTGTCTTCCAGATACTGGAGGGAAATGTTTTGCACACTACACACATCCATGCTCCCCTGGTTTTGAGTAAGGCTTGTTAGTGAATTTTCTTGTTTTCTCTCCTTTGTAGCACTACATTAATATTTTCCACCACATTAGTATTTTCAGCTGTGCAGGAATCAAGAGCATTAAAGTCAAAACAAAGATGGTGAGATTTTGGGGCCCAGGCAGTGCAGTAGGGTGTCCTGTGGGAGCTGTGTGCTTGGGAGTGCCAGCTTCTACAGAGCTTGGAGTCCAAGTGAGCATAAAGCCTAATATCTCAGGAGGAGGAAGAAATTACTGCATAGTACAGAGTGACTGATAGTTAGCAGATTTCTACTAAAAAAGTAAGCAAGTACAAACCCCCCCACACCACCACCATCCCTGCCCTCCCCACGGGTGTATTTTGATTTGTAAAACAAAGGTTCTGATGTGATTTTCAGTTTGAGATAGGGTTGAAGATATTTAGGTATTCAGATTTCCTCTCTTCCCTGCAAACACCAGAGCTTTTCTTACATGTTTGGTTTACATGTGCGATTATACAGCTGTGTAGTAAAAATGAACCTATTTCAAAGTGTGGATTGGCAGAGTTCACCTGAAGGAAACATGGAATAGATCTTAGGACATCAGCATTGGTGTCAGTGGTTAGTGTTGCAACCATGGGCATGCCAGCCATTCTCTTAGTCTCAGTTGTCATAACCAGAAAAAATTACACAATAAAATTACACATTTATTCACCTAGGATAAGAATGGTTGGCCAAAAGTGTATTTGCAAGGTTTTTTTCCTTCTAAAAGAAATCAGTACTGTCATTGGAAAACACTTTTGTGACCCTGTTTGTTCAGAAAGTTCATAGGAAGTTTATTTTTGCTATGTGGTTGAAGTGTTTTCATATCTGTACAATCCTTTATAGAAAGTAGTGGACAATATTTCTCAGTACTTTTTGTCTAGGCTAAAATGTCAGAAGTTCCATGATTCTGTCCACTGATTTCTTGTTCTACTACTACTCCTCTGAAGTGTTTAAACAAACATGCAAGTGCCTCAAACAGTAAATAGGAAAGGTTTCAGCTAATAGAATAACACAGAATAGTTTAGATTAGAAGGGACATCTAAAATCATCCATGTGTATATTGTCTATACTTAATTTTCATAGTAAGTTTTGCTCTGTGTTCTGACTCAAATTTGTGTTCAAGTTCCAAAAGATGTTTTTAAAGTGTCATATTTTTGTGTGAAATGATGGATAGTTGTCCTACCTACTAGGAAAATGATGGTATATGTATTTAATTCTGGTGTTAGTTTTATTAAGTTTTGCATATTAATGCTGCTTTGTCAGCAAGGTCCACTGGTGATTTTTCCATTGAATGGGGAAAAAAATTTACTTTTATCAGCTTTATTTCTGCCTTTCAAGTTCTTGGAACATTTCTCTCTACAGTCTTATGAGAGCAATTAAGAGTCTCAATTTACTTTCTCTAAACCATTCATTATTTTGAGTATCTTGTCTATATTCATTCATCTTCTGTGTAAATTAAAATGTCCTAGTACTTTTTGTTGCTCATTGTCTTAATTTTCGTCACATAATTTTCATTAATTCAAATATCATGTCTGCTTTTCTGAATCTGCTTTTTTATTTTTAATTTGGATTCAGTACTTTAGCTGAAATTATTAGGCTTATACAATGGCACTAAGTAAACTACTAGTGTTAGTAATTAATTTAATTTCACGATATTCCTCTGAAGTTTGACATCAGATCTTGAAGTAATTCTGTCACCTCCAGACTGGGCATCTCAACTTTCCTTCTTTTTGATCTAGATTTATAAATATGTTACACATCATCTCAATTAATATTTACAATTAATCTTTCAGTGTATATATATAATATGCTCTTTTACTTCTTTCTTCTTGCATAGTTTTTTTTATTTCTTTTCTCTTTTAGCAGCAGCCTAACATTTATTTTAAGCATGATGTAAATTATCATTTGCCTTTTCATTATTGATTTGACGGCTTTAAAATTCTAAAATTTTCAAGAACTTTGTAATAACTAAATTGTAAATTTCAGTGTATGGTACTAGGAACTCAAAACAACCTACCCATGGGTCTCAAATTTAAGATGAAATTGTAATTTCTTGCACGTGTATTCATTATGCAAGACCTTGGTGAAGTTTCCATAGGATTTGTCTGCTTCAAATCAAGTTTTGGTAAAAGAATTTACAGGAAAAGATCAAAATTAATAATAACAAATTATCAGGACCGGATGGTGTTTACCTAAAAGCTCTGAAGGACCTGGGGGGTAGTAATTGATACACTAACAATGGTATGGGTTCTTGGAGCTTATGTAGGTCTAACATAAGAGTGGGCAAATTCAGGGAAGGAAAAGCCATTGAGAGTAACTTGGAACAAACAGCTGTGGAAACTCCTGTCCCACCAGTCTCTGAAAGCCTGAGAAATATTTTGAGCAGTTTGTGTAAGTATTTGACCTTCACATGCTCGTTTCTCTTGACCATTTGGTTTCTGCCCAAAAACCATGTCCACCCCATGCTATGCATGAGCTCCCTTCCATCTGTTTGATAGGAAAGAACTGTGCTAAAGTAGCAAAGGCTATTTTTAAGTTGCAAATAAACACAAAGCTGCCACTTTTCAAAAAGCTGTTTTAATCCAGTGGAGTTGCTTATTACAGCCTCTCAGATAATTGTTGTGTCACAAAGTCTAAACACTTCAAGTGTCTGTATGTTTAATCCCAAACTGTCAGACTAGAATAGCACAGCTTTCAAGAAGAATGGCACCTGCTCTGTACCATGTTTTCTCTGGGAAAAGCTTGAATATGGTATCACCTCCTAGCCAGTTGTTTCTGTGATAAAATGTCACATCCCTTCTCCCTGTTTACTTAGTATTGCTGTGCCCCAGATATGACAAAGTGCAGATCCAGGAGAAATAATGAAATCTACAGAAAGCAGTCAGAAAGAAGAAAAAAGATATTTTACATTGGCAACTTTATTCCTTGTTGTTGTTGGACTGCAGCTGGGTACTGAGTTTGCAGCCAAGGCTGAAAATCATTTAAACTTTATTTACTAGACAACAAGTAATACAAAGACTACTGAAAGTTGAAGAAGAGAGCTGTTGTTTAATTCTTTCAGTGTGGCTGGTGGTTGTTGCTTTTCTGAGTATCACAAAAACAAAGCAATGAGCTTAAAATTTTGGAAGAAGCAAGCTCTTTAAGTATGGAGGGCTAATTTGTCCTCTCTGCTGAAAAAGCCTGTGAATAAAATAGGCTGTCCTAAACCGTCTGCACCTTGTTAGGGATGATGTGCTATACAACACCCACCATCAGAGCAGCAGTAGTGGAGCTGGAGAAGCAGGAGATGGCACAGTGCTTCTGCATCTGTGGACAGCTGGTGCCAGCAAACCTTTGAAGCTGATGCCATCCCACATGGATCACTGGCAGTTGTGAAAATGATGCAAAAGGATCAGGAATTTAGGAAGGGAGAGAGGATCTTCAATTCTCTTTACAATTTCCTGTTTTCTCTACTGAAAATAATTCTGTGTTCAAAAGCATCCCCTTTGAGCAGGCATGCATCATGGGTTGAATGCCAGCTCTTTTGCAGCTTTTCAGACTAAGTGCTGTTGGGTGCCCCTTTTTTGCTTATTCTAGAGTCTGTCTCATTCATTCATTTGCTTAATGTCCAATATCCACTCTGAATTGTTAAACAGCAACGATTTTCTAGTTTGCTGTCAGCTGCAGGTTCCCACCCCTCCTCATCTGGCATTTGTGTATCTGTTGATCTTGGTACTTTAAAGCTTTTAAACAGGCACTATGCAATTTAGGAGATGATGAGAAAAAAGACAAATTGGGGAAATATATGTCACATGGTGACTGTTTAAACTACTTTGCTTATTTGTTTCTTCAGGATAAATTCTGTTGCATGTTTGTTTTTTGTCTTATATTAGTCATGTCTCAGTTAGGGGTGTTTTTCTTCTTTAGTTGCAAGATTTAAATAGTATCATAGTAATGATAAATAGTATCATCTGTGACCCAGTATGCTTCCTGTGTCATGAGTGCTCAGTGGCTGAGTTTGTCATTCCCAAAGAATGACAGATGTTAGTGTTTCCTGCCATATATTTTTTCAGCTGTCATTCCAACATTGCAGTAATCGCATGGGTTTTGTATTTAATTTTAAGAACATTTTGCTTTCCTTTTCCTTCTGAAGCAGCTCCATTCATTATTAGTTCAAGTCATCAAGTCTTATTATTCAATTCTAGAAGAAAATTCACTTTAAGTGGCTGAAGACAAGCCAGTAGCTTTTTCTACATCTTTTATTGTGAAGCAACAGATACATACATGCAACACACAGTCCAAACCTACTCCTAAGCTACAAATACTTGTTTTTCTGGGAAAAAAAAAATAGACATTTGAGCAAATAAACGCCTTTGAGCTACTCTTTCTCTTTCTGATGTTGTAGTCAGCCATATATCACCAGAATGTGAGCACCCCTCACAGTTTTCAGTCAGGGTGTTTTACTGTGATCCAACACAAATCTGTGCATTTTTACTTCCGATAAATTAGCATGCTGAATTAAAATGAATGTAGAACAGACTATTGTAGTGGACAGACATTAAAATAATATCGTTACAAGTTACCATTTGTTGTGGTTTTTGCATATTCATGATACCATCCCATCTTCACTACGTGGCTCAGATTTAGATATTTTCCAAAATTTCAGTAATTCCTAAGAAATTAAAATTTGGTATGTGTTTTTTTTCTTTTTTCTTTGTGTGGTTTTTTGTGTCTGTTGGGGATTTTGGGGGGGCTTTTTGGGGTTTTGTAGAGGGAGTTTTTTGTTGTTTTGGTTTAGGGTTCTTTAATTTTGTTTGGCTTTGGGGCTTTTTTTTCTGATTTCAGTGAAGTAAGCATAGAAAGAAAACACTTTCATGTTGCTCTCAAAATTTTCCTAAAAGACACATTAGAGTTCTTGGTTCATTCATCATTCCTTGCCCACTGTACCACTAGAATATTTGCAGATGCTGCTGTTTTCTTCCATTTTATATTGCTTTGCCTCAAATGCCAAAGTATTTTTCCACACTATGTAATATTCCAAAAGCAGAGTTTGAACATTTATCCAGGGGAATTATGTTTAAAAGGGGTGGGTTTGAGTGGCTTGTTTTCTTTCTTTCTTCAATTTATCAGTTTGATAGTTTCCTTGGATAACTATACCTGCTGTTTGAAATGTGTCCACTGTCTTTAGAACATCATGTACTCTTTTCTGCTCTAGACATCGTAGGATTTCTTCTGAGCTAAAGTGATCATGATCATGGAATTGTTCTTTTTTGATTTTGAATATTTATGTTTCTTTTGCCCATCCTTTTCAATCCCAAAGTGCTTTCAAGTTGACTTCCTTTAAACATTCAACTCATTCAAAGAATGTCAACCAGATCTCACATACTACTGTTTTCATCTTCATTGCTATAGGTTCATGTTTAGAATTAAGTATTTCAGATAATCTACACTTACTGGTTTAGCTGAGCTAAAGTGTAATGTTTTTCTTTTCCAGATCATATTCCTAATGATTGATCACTTGACAGCAATCAATTGTTTAAGATTTTAGGATTTGTTCTTCAACAAAGGTGTAGGCCTTCTGGGCTCTGTTGACCTCAGAATATGGAAGCAACATGTAGCCACTAAGAATTTTATCTCTCTATGCAGTTGCTCTTTACAAATAGTGCCCCTGGGGAAATGGTTTTGTTTGTTTTCTCCCATAGCAACTTGCCATTGTGTTAAATCACTGACATCTAAGGCAGACATTAAAAAGTTTGGATTAATTATTAATTATTATTAATTATTCCACAGCACTATTTGGGCAGCAAATACCAACAGTAAAGACATTTCTCTAGTCCTCTGTCAGCAGTCTGCTTGATCAGGCCCAGGCAATTTCATACAAAGCACTCTGTGCTGGTTTAGGTCAGGAAATTTCACAGGAAGGAATCTCTTATGGTTTCTGTGAACTGAAAACATTAGCAGTCCAAGGTGTGATCACATGAATTTTGAAATACAAAATTTCTTTTTCCTATGATTGATATAAAGCTGTTTTTGACAGAGGGAAGTCTGAGAGAGAAACAACAGAGCTGTTTGTTTAGGTGCATGACATATTAAGAGTTCTAAGATCACAATATATTGTCAAAACAGGATTGGAAAATTTCCAGAGACAGTAAATCTAAATCTAAATGTAGAGTTTGGTGCAGAGTGTCCTAGCCCAGTGTGGAGGTAATCTTGCATAGTCAGTCTTGTCCTTTGTGCAAAAGCATGTTTAACATTGTAATATTTGCAAGATGAAAATTAAAATTACATTCTACATACACTAAAATATCAAATTAACTTTTACTTCTGCTACATTCGAGAAAACGTGTTTCAGAACTATAATTAAAATTTTAGATGACTAACTTCAATACTGCTGTATATCAGTTGCCTGTGTTTCAATTATCAACACATGTATAGGCACTAATTGAAAGATATTTTCAGGCTAGTTTTAACTTTCAAAACAGATTACTGTATTATTTTGGTGATTATTTTTTATTCTCTTATTGCTAATGAGTGGACAACAAAAATATGTGCATATGATTTAGACAAGCAGCGATTATAGATTATCTCAACGATTCAGATGTTTTGCAAAGTTCAGTCTTTCAGCATTCCCTTTCTGATTTCTCTGTCTGTTTCTTTCATCCCTTCCTGCATGCAGAATTTTTATACTAGCTGGTATGTCTTGTTTTCATTCCACCATTCTTCCAGGCTCTTGCATATCAAGGTTCTTCTTATTTAAAGTAACTCTTTCCAATAAAACTAGCAGGTTCTTTCCTTAAGTTTTGAGGATTATTTGACCTTTGAGATTTAACTTTTTTGTCTATCGACCCTCACATTTGTATAACACAACTCGAAGAGCTGCATTAATGAGCAGCTTATTAATTGCAGCTTATTAATTCAGCTTAGGGTAAACACATTAGAACCACTGGAATTTACAAATTCAACTGTAAAATCATGGCCAAAGTTTGTTCTTTAGTAGAATACCAGGACTGTATTCTTACTAAATTAACTATTGCAAATAGCTGATGCACAATATACCAAGATTGCTGTGTTAGCCTCTTTTAGATTACACTGATGTGGCTGGGTACAAAGGAGTATTAATGAGATCACTGTCAAGCTCCAGTGTTGTTCTGACACAGGTAAAGTAAGATATTCTCTCTTCCCTTCTTTAAACATAGTCAAAGGGGTAAAGAAAAAGATATCTGAAAGAAGAATTTTAGGTGTTTAAAACATTGGCTTAAAGTATGTATATTATGTGTATTCCAATCACCCCAGTGCGTAATCCTACAGCCTGTTAGGTCTGTGAGTGCTCTTCCAAAATAAGGCCAAGAAAAGCACTGCAAAATTTGGCATTGTTGAGTTTTTACTCTTGAACCTATCGCCATGAACAAACAAGCTTTCATCCTTTTCAAGTAATATATTTGCTTAGAGCATATATGAAATGAACACCTCATGATGGTTTAGCATTAATCAAAAAGGTATCATAAAAGGAAAATTTAAGTTTTTGTTTCTCCCCACTAGATCACCCTTCAGTGGAATGACACGTGGCTCTATAAACTGGTTCTATTGCCTTCATGTTCCTGCCTTTTAGCTCATTACATTAGGTCATTTAGCTCATTAGGTCATTACAGTGTTCAAATGTGCAGTGAACTAGAGATCAGGAAGGAACATATATTTAAAAAAGCACTGAGCAACACTGTGGAATGTGATAAGGAGAAGGAGAAAATAAAGAGCACTAGTAAAAAAATCTCAATTTAAACATAATTTACATAATTGCTATTGCAGTGTTATTTCTTTATTCTGGAATGCTTACACTATCTTGTTTTTCTTTAGAATTATTACCCTAGCTCTTGGCATCCTCCCCCTCCCCCCAGTTTTATATTTATCTTCTAGCACTGCAGTAGTCCATGCAAAAATCTAATTCATTACATAGGTGGTACTGCCAAAAAGTCACAGAAGGTTCAAAATTTTTATCAACTCTCAGTGTAATGTTTGAGGAAGAACAGATTGTTCTAATATTCACACAGAATCCCAGAATTCTTAGGGTTGGAAGGGACCTCTGGAGATCCTCTAGTCCAACCCCACTGCTAAAAACAGGTTACTCATGCTCACAGTTGTGATATCTTCATAAACAGTGAGTCTATCCCAGTCTGCAAATGTGTCCTAAACTGCAAACACAGGGAGGGGCAAGATTCCAGTATACACAGAGTGAGATTAAAGACACAAAGGAGGTCAAATATTGATAATCAAAATAATAATAAACATTTACTCACTATCAAAGAGCAAGAAAGAAAACAGAAAAGTAGGAAAAAGCAAAGACTTACAGAAAGCAAGAAAGTTAATCACTGCTAAGAATCTGTGGCATCCTGCAAAGATCCTTCTTCCTTTGTCCTTTGGTGAGGAGGGCTCTGACAAACTTGCTGTGCATTCATTTATATAGAAGCTAAGCGTTGCTTTTTGGCATCAACTGAGCATTCCATTCCAGCTTGGAACCATGGACACGATATTTACAGGATATTCCTATGACAGCCTAGTCAGCTGGCCCTGCAGTTCACTCACCTTTAGTAGCAGGGCACATTCACTGCCACTATCATGGGCTGTCACAGCCATTATCAATGGATGCTTATGGCCCCTTACCACACCAGGTCTTCAGCTGCAGATCTGATCAATGGCTGGGCAATGGGGAAACAAATCTCTCTTTAAAAGTTGTTTTACCGAGTCTTCGGTATTTTCCTCCACGTTTATATAATTTCTGTTGTGCCTACAGTCTGCTCTTTTAAATATGCAACAGTTTATTGTATCTTTCTTTAATTATCATGACCACAAATATAATTTCTCTGTGAATATATTCACAAATATATTTCTCTCTGTAAAATCCTACTCTTCATTATTATGTGGTTTTCTCTGTATGTTAAAATACTCAGCCTGATTTCCAATTAGGCATGAGTAATTATTTTCAGACCTCATCACCATGCATACATAAAGACACATGGTAGTACATAGATTTTAAAGATGACATATTGAACATTTTTAAACAGCTGATAGTATCTGAAAAATGTGGTCACTGAAGGTGTGGTGCCCAGCAATATGGGTGAAGTTGAAGCCCAAAGTTTAGGAGCTCAGTTCTGGTAACCTATGTAACCGAGGGATTTGACGTCTGAGGTGAAATGATGCCAGTGCTTTATGGAAGCCTGCTCCTGCTGTTCCTTTTCAGAGTGGAAGGAGTACCAAACAGGTTTTCTATTTTGCTGATGCTGAAAAGGGAACATATGCAGGTACCTATCTGCTGGGACATAATATCTGTCTATTAAAATCTATCACTATTTGAAATAAGTGAAAGTCTCAAGTCTCAGGACTTTAAAGAGTTACAATCAGACTTACTGAAAGGGCAAAAACTTCTTAATCATTAAGGTATCACTGAAAAGTTTTAATATCTCCAAGTCTTCCCATACTTTTTCAAATTAAGAACTGGGAAGAATAATGTAGTTGAGCTCTTCCATGAGTGATACCCTGCGAGGGGGAAGAACAGTTAAAATAACCTGACTCTCAGGATGTAATTAGGATGTAATTAGGATGTAATGAGGGGGCCAGTCTCAGGTCACATCGTGCACCTTTCAAATCCTGTAGACCATTCAGCTTTACCTCAAGACCTACTTCCACAGTCAGCTTTAAGATAATATCATCATAGTTGTCTGTCCTCCTTCCATCTACCTGAGAATTTGATTGTAGCAATGGGGAACAAAGACAAATGGACCTCCTTCTTGCATGCTCCAAAGAAGATTGTTTATTTCAGCAAACCAAGCCTTTCTATGCTCTAAACTTAACCAGCGTGCATTGGCTGCCTGCCACTGCAGTGTCACTGTTCACACATCCCTTTGTCCAACCAGCTCTCTGATCTAGTGGTGTCCATGTGTCTTCCCAAACAATCACTGCCTCACGTACGAGGTGACCACACGCCAGCCATACAGCCCGAGCTCTGGTTACAGGACCTGTTTCTCACCTCGCCGTTAGTCAAACCTTTCCCAGAGTGCTTTCTGTTGCTCACCAGAAGTGAACAGGATTTCTTATATCCCACATTTGATAAAATGAAAACTTAACTGGGTGCCCATCACCAGATCCGAGGCCTTTTGATAGAGATTCAGAAGACTTTAAGGAGATCAAATGCCTCCAGAGCTGAAATAGTGTTGTCTTACTGTCTTGTTCTTTGTGGGCTTCACAGAAAGCAGTGGTTAGGGTTTGGAAGGTAATTACTGAGGTGGAGTTTTGGGCAGCAGCCAACCATAAACCAGTATTTCAGGGTATGTGTCTGTATGTTTTTCTGGATAGTACTAATGACTCCTGACAGAAAAGGACTAATGCATCTATCACCAACTACTTCTGTGTTTATTTCATCAGTCTACAAAGGAAAGTCTGCCACAGTGTTAGAGCCCTGTGTATAGCTGAGTCTCCTTCTGAGTCATCCTGAGGGATGATGTGGATGCCTATTTATGGCATCCACTCTCTACTTTGGAGACACCAATTATTGATTGAGATAATCTGAAGAGTTTTCTAACAGAAGCTTCTGTTTAAGCAGTAGAGACTTTTTTGGCTTGTTACTAAAAGTTAAGGATGATTAGAAGAGTTCTTTACTGATAGCAGCAGGGCTATACTTTTGCAGCCACAGGTGACAGAGCCTAGAAAGTTTGATGTCTGAGGTGTATTTGGATGCCTGTGTGTAGGGGAAGGGTCAGGCCTTGCCCTGTGGGGCAGTGAACAGCCCCATTCCCCCACCCTTAGAGCCAGTGTCCCAGCCTGACAGAGCTGCCAACAATGGCACACCAGAGGCAGGGCTCCACTCTACCTTAAGCCAGCTCCTGAGTGGCCAGATGACCAGCCAAATGAGCCACCTGGGAGGAGTGCCCACAAAGGCCAAGGGGTATTTAAGGCCAAGCAGCAGGCCAGCATATGTCTTCACCCTCCCTGATCCTGGAGTTTCTGTCTTGGACTTTCTGTCTGAGCACTACTGGAACCCAGGAGCTTTATGTATGATTTTCTATATCTCTTCTGTCTTTCTTGCTTTCTTCTTCCAATTCACTCTTCTTGGAACATTTTAAGTAACTTAACATTGAACAGGTTTAAAGTTTGCTAAGTTGGCTGGGCCAAATTAATGTCCAAGTGTTTTATTATTAATTGGATGTTGTACTAAATCCTTTGCCAAAGTTATCTGATTTTTCTAAAGTTTGCCTGTAAACTTTTGTCTTGTTTTGACCTCTTGAGAATATCTGGCTGGCGTTTCTCCCATGCATCTAACCCAGAGTACAGGAATGACTGTAAAATCCTTTTACTGGGGCCTTGCAACAGGCAATCCATGACTCAAGTAAACAAGAGTTCATGTGTCTTCTGGTGGCCAAGTGACAGGAGCATACCACTGATGGCATACCAGTGCTGAATTTATAGCCACTCTCTGTGTCTATCACAAGTTAGTCTGACTTTTCCTTGGTTGCTATGGTGTGTGCAGAGGTGCTCTATCATACCAGCTTTACCAGTGAGGATTGTTTTGGGAAGATCCATCTGGAGTCTTTTTCCCAGGCACCATCTTGAAAAATTTCAGCATTTGCTTCTATTCTCAAAACTCTCCTCTTATGATCTGTGCCTTTCTCTCCAAATTAGAAGTTACTAGTAGGACAGTTATCCACCATAAAATGTTCAGTTTTATTCCTTAAACCCATTACTTTTACCAGAATCTACTTTTGAGTCTGACTTATTTATTTATCCCACCTTCCTGGTCATTGAAATGTTTGGGTTTTAAATACACTTTCACTTGGAGAGGAGAGAGGTTTGGAGTTATAGATATAATCCTTTCCTAAATCACGCTATTTTGTCATGGGGTTGTAAGCACTGTCTGTTGAATAAAAAGACTCACACAATATGGATTTTATGTAGGATTTGTGTAAATTAGCTTGACATAGTCTAGAGCTAGTAATTTACTTTTTTTTTGCTTTGGTTTCATGAAAAGGAAAATATAATTCTGGCAGAAAGTTTGTATGTAAATGTTTAGTATTACTATATTCACCAAACAGCATATCAATCTTTAATCTACAATTTCCTGTGAAAGAGGAGGAGGACATCATCTCAGTCTTTGCTTTGGTTTCATACCCTTTTTAAAATTCAGGTCAGACCATCAACATCAATTTGACTCTGCTTTCACAGTTTGTGCTCACAACCATGCCCTAGCAAATCTCTTGCTTTTCAGATACTTTAAGCCTACTGCAAACAAATCACACAAATGAAATAGTAATAAAGCTTTGTATTAAGCTTTTAAAGATTTTTATTATAGATTTTATCTACTATTTAAATTACAATTATGTCCAGAAAATTGGCAGTTGTAGTCATGCAAATGATGAAATTTATTCCAGTCACAGCCCATCTTCAAGGCCCCAGAACTCTCTTGCCTAGTCTCATAAAGGGGCTTATGGGTTGGTTTATTCTTTTATCCAGAGTAGGAATTTTCTTTTACCTACTACTTTGAGTAGACCCAAAAGAGAAATACCGACAAGATATTCCTCAAGAGTCAAAACAACAAAAACTTTACTGGCAACTTCAGAAAATCAGGGACCCTTGGCAAAAGTTTAAGGTAACATTGAATCAATATAAAACATTTCACAAAGCATTAATTTAGCAGGCTGCAAGTCCATTCAACTTCACAAACCCCAACCCATCCGATTTTAAGTTACTCAGACTTCATAAAGAAGGAATTGGAAGAAAAAGAGCAGAGAGAAAGAAGAGATATAGAAAAAAACAAATATGATTGCCACTGGTGGTTCCAGTGATCAATACATTGCCTCTTGCTCTGGTGTGAGTACCCTTTGGCTTTTCTGGGCTCTTCCCCCAGGTGGGTCATCTGGTAGCCACTCTGGGGCTGGATTAGGGGCTCCAGGGGCAGGTTTGGAACATTGCCTCCACTGTGCCACAGCAGGGCCGGGGTACAGGCTCTAAGGGGAGGGATGGATGGAGCAACCCACCCCCTCACCAGGGCAAGACTTATCCCTACCCACACATGCAACCAAAATATTTCAAGCCAGCAATCTCCTCCAGTCTCTCACACCATCTTTCCCTGGAAAGAAAATGCCAGTACTGTTTGAAAAATTAATTATTAAGAACCTTGGTTTACTCTAGGTAGCTCATGTGTTGTATTTGATAACACGGCATCTTGCTGGAAGAAAATAATTGCGGTTTTTTCCTAGCCTAGCTTATTTTTTACACAAATATTTGGAGCAGAAAATAGAAATCAGTTAATAGTTGTGGGACATGTGGGAATAGTTGGAATAGTTTAAGCAAAGATGAGCTGTGATCCTTATGACCGGCTCCTCTTTCCTGTACTGTTTTGTCTAATTCTGCCTCAGAGTATGTCAACAAATTTCCTTTAAGCTCAGAAGGTGCTGTGGTTGGAAACAGTGATCTTGCTCTGATTCTTTTCTGTCTTTATGGGTTTTGTGGGAAAAGATTTAAAACTGATATATTTTTAGATTGTCTGGTTCCAGCTAGAACAGGATGAATTCTTGCAGTAGTCAGGAGGGGGCATGGCTGAAACCCAGAAGTTATTTTCTAACATTTCACATTGTTGTTGGGGGCGGAGGAAAGGGATTCTCTTGCGGGAAGAGGGATTCCTTTTGGTTGAGTCAGTGTGGCAGTGGCTCCGAGCCGGAGGGAGTGGTCGGGTCGGGCTCTGGAGTGAGCATTTTGCATGTAAATCACTCTCTCTCGTACACTTTTGTTTTTATTATTGTCGCTGTTGTTGTTCATTTCCTTATCTCATTGCTGTTCCTAGTAAATTGTTTTTATCTCAATCACGATCTTCTGTGCCTCCAGTTCTCCTCTCCAGCCCACTATGGGGGTGGGGAGGGAGGGGGAATGAGCCTGCTGCAGCAGGATTTGGAAAGTCTCAGTGGGAGCACTAAATTGGAGAGTGCCATTCCTAAATCTTGACATGAATAAAAGTACAAATTTATCGTGTAAGATACTTATAAATTAAAACAGCCTCGGGACCTTTGAATGTAACCCCACTTGAGTTATGGCTATGCCACAAAGGGTACTGGTTTTGTTAGAGTGACATAATTCTTTTCTCACACAAATTAATTATAAATCAAAATAAATTTACATAGAGGGCAGAATCTCTTAAACAAAACTGAAGGAGCAAGGGGTATACATATTTGGAAAGCAGAAAAATACCTGTATGGCTTGTTGTTCACTTCTGTTGTACATGAAAGCATTATACTGGAAATATGTGTTTTACATGAAGGAATAGATCAAGTGCCTATTTCCTGATGACAAATGAAGTATGCTGGATATATGATGCACATCTTCAGAACTGTGTACCTGAGGAGAATAATGGTGTCATTGCAAAGGCTTCAAGAATGCAGTAAATATTAAGGAAATAACTTACATAAATGACTCTGTGTTGCTGTGCAGCACACTGTATGTAGTTGATATCACTGGTTCTGATCCTTATAGTTATCCTCAGAAAACAAAAATATTTCTTTGTGATATAATAATTATTAATCTTACGTGAAATATATGGTCTTTCACATTGCCTGAGAAACTAGTGGTTTTGCTTTGTCTGAAGTGCTTGGTTTATAAATTACACTTAATCACTGAAAGTAGTTTTCTCATCTATGTCTGTCTGCTTCTCTCATGGTTTTTAGATAATCTGTGTTCTCTAACTAAATACTTTCAGACATCTTCACAGCAGATGATAAAACCATTGCAGAACCAGTGATGTTGAAATGATTAAATAATAAATCATGTTGTCTTCCAATCTAATTTATTAAGATTGGAAATTTGTTGGCAAAATTGCCAACAAAATGAGCAAAGAAATACTGTCTGATAGTTACGCATTAGGGGAAGAAAATGAAAATTAAGTGCAACATATATTTCTTAGATGCTGAACTTTGGAGTCAATGACAAAGACTGTTGTATCGTGTGGTTTGTGACGACAAAAAGTTGAACTTCGTTAATGAATTATTTTCCTCAGAGTACAAATTTTTTTTCCGATTTCTTATTTTTGGAAAACAATAATCACATTCAAACTAGATAGGGTAATATGGCAATTACCCATTGGAAATGTTGAACATAACCTTTTGGCTTATCTGTGGCCTGTAAAAAATGAAGAGAAACTATTTTTTTTCTATTGTGATACTTCATCTTAATCCTATCTGACACAGTATTGTTTTGATTTGATGCTGCAAACATGTCTGGATTTAGAGATAGATACTTGGGGGAAAAAGAACAGCTCTCTGTAGGAGCTGAGTTTTTCTGGTTTCTTGCTCAGTGCTTTCACCGGAATTGTTTGTTTTCCTCTGCCTACATAAGCTTAAGAATTTCAGCAAACTGCCTTTATTCCACCTTATGACTCTTGTCACTTGAAAGAGCACACAACATACAAGGTTGTCACCTTCAGCATGTTTAAAACCTAGAGACCTGGCTTATTCAAATATGTGTTTAGAAACTAATGCAGTGACAGACAAAATTTTGTGGAGCTCAGCACATATACTAGACCATATGTATTGCAATAAGCACTGTTTACAGGACAAGAAATCATTTTCTTACTGCCAGGTTTTGCCAGTTCCTTTTACATGAATCTATAACACAGGACCTTTTGAAACTTAACTGATGGCTACACAATCCTTTTCCTACAGTCAGAAATTCTTTTACTCAACTATTCCTATTCTTTTATTTAGGACAGTGAAAAGAAAGGATTTATGAACAGACTTTATGCCATCCAGGAGGTGTGTGTCACTGTCCAGAATATTCTAGATGAAATCGCTTCCTTTGGTGAAAGGATCAAGAAGTAAGTGCTGACATAGGTGCTGGATTGCTCTCCAATACTATTTAACATCTTTTCCATATGCAGAGATATAAAATGTTAGACTTCTACTTACTTATTCCGGGGGAGTCCATAATTCAAACTCATCTCTATTTACTTTGCTTTATGGAGGCCTTCAGTCAGTGGAAATTATGTCATATTAATTCTGGAGTTTAGAATTATATTAATTGGGACAAAAATCAGAAGTAAGTTTTTTAAGTAAAACGGAAAGAGCATATTGTTGTAAGGTTGTTCTTCAAAAGCGATAATAAAAAATGCAATTTTGATAAAGGAAATAAGCAGAACTGAATAGGGGTTACATATTTTAAGAATTTACATATGTTCACTTGCTGGAAGTTTTATGTGTAGGTCAGCAAAACCTTTCCCTTAGAGTATTTGTAATTTGTAACACCTAATACATAATATATAAAAACTGCCAACAAATCTGGACATTAAGAAAGAGAGGTTCTGAGATTTACTGCAGGAAATGTAATGGTGTATTTCTGGCATGATCAGTGTACAGCAGCACAAGGTTTATTACTTGAGGTCAGACAGGCTCCAGAAAGACACCTTCCAGCTGTCACCTGCAAAGTATAGAGAGGATTGACTTGGTGTTCTGCACTTCGAAAGCCAAGAGCATCTCACCACTACCCAATTCACTTTTGGAAGTGAATTTTAGGAAACCTATGCCTTGTCTGGAGGTCAGCCTGCAGGCATCCTGAGGGTCATCTGTAATGTTTGTCTTGTCTTGATGATGAGGAGATTGCCCTTTATGCATCTAAGAGCAAAGTCCCTAATAGGAAAGCCTGGGAAAGTGTTCCCAAAGGGATGGTTCCAGGCAGGCTATGTTCACAGCAGGAGAGGCAGGTGCAAGCATATTGTATCACACAAGTTCTCCAGTTAGAAAAATGAGCCAGTCTCTGAAAAAAGTCCTTTATCAAAAGGATGTTCATGGAAGTTGTCTTGATGATTAAGTAGTTCTAATTGTGAATTTTGGAGGTAGAATTTGTTCTATTATATACCAGATGAGAGCTACAGAATTTTGTAAACTGAGTGAGACTATAAATCTTTGTAATTTGCTCCTAAAACTATAATGGGAAACCTGTACTGAGTGCTGTGTTAACACAGCCCATAAGGAGCTTTGCTAAGTGAGGAGCCAGTGCTCCCACATGTCATGGTGTGTCTGTGATCCATTGCACAAAACCGAGTCACAGGAACATGAGCAGACCCTCAACCTTCTGTTCATCCCAAATGTGTACAGAAAAGGGGAAAAGAGCAGGTGTCCCCTGAGGATAACTGGAGCTGTCCTACACTAAGTGACTCTAACATAATGTTAGTGGAGACATGTCAAAATTGCCAGGGAAAAAAGAAGACAAATAAACCCAGGAAGCCAGAGTTCACTATGAAAAATATGGCTTGCAATTAAGATAACTGCAATTATTCATCTAGAGAAGCCAAAATAATGTAATCACATTGATTGAGAATGTAGCTAGTGGTAATATTTTTAGGACTGTTTAGATTTAAAACCACATTCTGGATAAATGTGATACAACACTTCTGAGATGGCGGTGCCTTCATGGAACAATTCTACTGAACCAAGCTCCCTGTAACCAACGTTCCTATGGGACATCTGCATAAAATTATCATCTGGTCTTTCTTTCTTCACTGAACACAGGGGTTGGAGAGCCACAGCACCCTGTTTCAAGATCCATTAACTCTCCCTTCTGCACACCTCTATTTTGCAGAATGTGGTGACCAGCAGAGTTTTATCAGAATAGAATCTGGGACCCTTAGTGAGGATGTTTTTATCTGTGACTTTTTTTGGAAAGGTAATGTCCTGAAACTCTGATGGGATCCCAGAAATTTTCTTCCTTTATTCACAGATAAATATCCTTCACTTATTTCACATTTTTTTATTATCTTTTTTTTCTTTTGACATCCGGAGGTTTTTTATCTCTTCCCTCAACCACTGCTGTTCCATTTTCTCTGTCTTCATGACTAGCTTCAATCTCTTCCTTTTTTTTCCCCCCTAACCCTTTCCTTCTTAAGCACATGGATGAGTTTTCACCTTTGCATAGCCATGCACTTGCCTTTTCCTTTTCCCCCAAAGCTGGAAGGCATCTGGCTGAGGAGTACACCTATACCTCAGACAAAGAGGAATGTCCCTGTTCATCCTTTAACTGCCTGTGCTGTCTTAACAGTGGCATAGGGAAGAGATAAAACAGAAAGCCTTAGCAGCACTCTTCCAACTATTGTATCCTACTCTACCATGGTGTTGAGAAGGGAATGTAGATTGCCTGTGTGAGTACATCTGGGGAGTAGGGAGCTCTGTGGGTTTTGCCTGATGCTGAAACTGGGGTTAGGCATTGAGATTTCTGAAAAGTAGAGCAGTGATTCACCTGGCAGATGTGCACTGCTGGGCTGGGAGAGGTGAAATTCAGAGACCTCTCATTTCTACTGGCAGGCTCTCCCTAATGAATGACAAATGCATCCATGCCTTCATTAGTAGACTCACTTTGTTCTCGCTGATGGAAACTGACTTCTCCTACTGTCCTTTGCTCTTTTATTGGCTTTGTTGGCTGACCTCAGTTCTGACTTCTGTTAATTTTTCTTTAGTACATTCAACTGGACTGTCCCATTCCTGAGCTGGCTGGCCATTGTTGCCCTCTCTGTCTTCACCATCATCCTGTATTTCATTCCACTGAGATACATTGTCCTTGTCTGGGGTAAGTAAAGCCCTTTTAAACTGTCTGTACCACTTTAAAACCTGGTTTTTAATGGATAACTTACACTGGCAGTACTTTTTGGTATTTATGGTCATGAAGCTGCCCTATGATGGAATTAGGAATGTTAGTTAAAAATTGCAACAGTGTAAATATTTAGGCTCACCTGCAAAATGCATTTTTCTTGGCAGGTATTCTGGACTTAATCATACTATAAACATGTAGCCACAAGGATTCTTCATATATCAAAGTGTAGTTTGTCTAGATATTACTCTGATTTATTTTCACCACTTATACACAAATAGAGGCATTTCAATCTATATAGTGCGTTTAGGACAGTACACTTTTTGCTGCAGTACTCTATCTTGTGAAAGTGTAAGCAAACATAGCAGCAAGAAACCTGTTTAAGGGGTTACCTTTAGTTAGACAGAAAAGAGTAGGTGGTATTTGACTGGTTGATAATGAACAGAAACTCTGGGCAAGTAGGGAGATGGAATTATGATTGATCCAAGTTTTCACTACTTGTACTCATATCTATTCTTTATACTGATTTTAAAAAGCTACTGTTACCATATCTGTTGTAAATAATGCTCCAGGTTTTCATTCTTGTATCTTTTTATACATCTTACACCACCAGCAGCTGTACCCTTACCCAGTAGCACAGAATTAGGAAGAGCACAGTCTCAGTTGCATTAGTGGCTACATTTTCTTTCTGAAGAAAGAATAGCAATCACACTTCTGTAAAAAAAATTTGAATTCAGGAGACAGCATAAAACCATTGAACTGACTCCAGAGAATTTATTTTTTGTTTATCAGTAAGTATTAGTAATTTTCTTAGAATGTTTTCTCAAATTATCATAACTAAAGCAATAAAGAGGATATGAACAAAAGTATTTCTGCAGAACTAACAAAAGTAAGTATATGGACTTCCTTTCTTTTCCTGTCTTTGACTTTTACTTATTCTCCCATAACACACATCACTGAAGTGTAACCCAAACTCTTAGTTTGTTCCCAAAATTTCATTTCTTCTGCACACAGAGGAAGTTCGGAGTATTTGTCTATGTCCTTTTTCTGTCATTTTTTAGACAGGTCTGAGACCTTGCTTTTTTACATCAGGTTTGATACAATAACCTGAGATTATAATACCCATCCAAGATCCACGTAACTGTAGAGCCAGAACTGTTATTTGAAGAGATCATTACTTATACCCCTGGAAGTGTCACACTCCCACAGAAATATCTCTGTTTCAGGTAAGGAAGAGTCTCAACTCCCAAGTCTCCCAAACCATGGATGGACAGCATAAGCATAAATTATTATAAATGCACCTTGCACTCTCTTCATCTCTTCCCTTCCTGCCTTCGAGTTACACAGGCTATGTAGATAGAACTTCAAGCCCCTTTGTTCACTAGAGGTTTTGACTCCACATTTTTCTCCTGCATTTCAGTTGAGGTGACTTCTTATTCAGCAAATGTATGTGGATCCCTTCTTTAGGAACATTTTCCTCTTGCATCATGACAGGAGACCAGACAGGTACTGCATAGATGCAGATCCCACAATCCAGACCTCCTCAGGGTGAATTGAATTCTCACAGAGCTGTGTAATGCTGAGCATAGCTTTGAGCAGCTGTCCCTTCAAAAATGGCAGTTTCTAAACACCTAAATGTTTTCTCCATCACTGTGTGTTTCTAGCCTCTCCTATGTATATTTCTTCATCCTATTCATCCATCCTGTCTGTGGAAGCCTTTGATTTCTCTTTTTGACTTACTTCCATAGGAATGTTTGAACTGGTTTGTAGCAGCATCTGCTCATTATGTTCTTTGGAAGGCAGAGTTTTGAAATTAAAATTTCTTCATACTGTGTGTCATAGTATATCTGTCTTTCTTCAGTGCATCCGTAGGGTCTGCCCCTTTCAGCCTGCCCCACCAAGAAATTCTCCATTCTTTCCTGGCTGTCTCTCTCCCAGTGGAGACCACTGGTCCTTGAAGGTGTGGTGTGTTAGGTGAGGTGGAGCAGAAACCACCTCTCCATCCCAGTCCCACTTGATGAAGTGCTGAGTCCTGGTAACAGCTACATCTGTTTAAGTGGAAAAAAACTGTAATTATTTTAATCTGAAAATTTTCAAACTTTTGGAAGGGACCAATCCCCTTGTTGTATTCTGCTTCTCCTGTCGTGTTTCCTCTCATCTATGTAGCTCTTTTCCTGTCTCAAAGTTTCATGCTCTGACTGGTATTTTTCATCAGATGTGATAAAGTGAGATCATACCACCTGAATTCACCCATGGGTGAAGTGATGCTCACCTTAAATTTTGCAGTCATTTGCTGATGCAAAACATCTTAAACAAGATGTTTGAATGTCAGATATTCCTTCTGAACACTCACTATCCAACACCATAGGGCAGGATCTCCTATCTACACTACAGAACTCAGGATTCATGCAGTGGGAGACTGGAAAAAAAAATGAGTGGTGTTGACACTGAATCTTGCATGCCTCATCCAAAAGTTTTATGCCCTTTGTAAAGTTTTCTGAAAAGTTTAGGCATAAAAGACTTTGTGGAAGATAAAATGTGTTATCTTACATCTGATAGAGCCTTGATAAATTACACAGAAAGGCATATTTTTAATAGTGTCCTGGCTTTCTCCTGCTCACATGAGAGTCAATGCAGTTTACACTGTTCCTGTCTATGTTTTAGACATGTGTTCCCAGAGCCCATGAACCAGGTTCTCAAAGTGTATGAATCTGACTCGGTATGTAATGATAAGAAAATAAGTTTAATTTAAAGGCCTGCTTTCCGATTATTTTGTGGATGATTTTTCTTGGTGCTTCTGAACACTTGTTGTCAATAGGCATTATAAGACCATGATACCTAAGGGAGACATACCCTCTCTTCTCTGCACTGCCATCAGCTTGTCTCTATCTATCATTTCCACACAGAGGTTTGTGCAAAAAACCCTCTCCTTCTCATATGAAGTCTCCACTAAAGCCTTCATATGATGCATACTTCATTGCTTCCATAAGTTTCATTGTCTTTAGCATGAAAAATACTTTCCTTGAATTTTCTAAATCTTGTTGTGTCCTCCAATTAAGCTCATTTCTGTTTATCCTCTCTGTTACAGAAATTAAATACTTTTTATGCCTCTGCTTTTCCCAACTTCCTCATAATAATCACAGTTTCTGTTACTTTCCAAAAAAATGTATTGAAGGAATTTGAAAATGTCCCTAGAATTTTTGCATTTTGAAACAGGGAACCACAGAAGCAGAGTTCAACCTTTGGAGCCCAGTTTACAATTCATGCATTCATTCAGTGGTACTATCAGGATTTAGAATGGATCCTAAAATCTATTTTAAAACTTTGCCAAAAATATATATCTTTTGATATCTTGTATCTTATGATAGTAACATTTGAACTTTCACTTTTGCAGGCATCAATAAATTTACAAAGAAGATTCGAAATCCCTATGCAATTGATAATAATGAGCTACTTGACTTTCTGTCTAGAGTCCCTTCTGATGTGCAAGTGGTGTGTATATTTTTTTGTGTTTTTTTTTTTTAAGAATTTTTAAAACAGTTATTTTGATTTAGTATTATATTCTTTGGCAGAAAGAAATTGCATACTCAAGCTGACGATAGTCCATGAGCCATAAGGAGGCTGCTAGAGCTTTTTCCAATGAGCACGAAGTTCCTGTATTGGTTATGCCTCTGAGATCCATAGGAGCAATCAGTAGAAGGACAAATATTTGTGAGATGGTAGTAGATGCTAGAGCTTGTGCTCTACATCAGCATGATGTGAATCTGACTAGGATAGGGCACTGTGTAGGAAACGCTGGAGCTGAGGCTCTCAGGACAGGCAGAGAAGGAACAAGAAGGTCAAATAATGGAGGAGGCAGACAGCATTGCCCAGTGTCTTGTGACAGCACACTGACAGCACTTTGGCCTTTCCTTTCCATGGGTGAAAACTTTTGCTGTGGCCACACTTCAACTGTGCTCATAAACTGCTTTAAAAAAAAAAAAAAAAGCTGGTTGTGTGGTTATGAATTACAAGCTTTTATGATGCAGTACACAATCCCCAGAGAGCATGCAAGATTTAAGATAGCATCAAGCACATAAATCACATCCAATGTCACAAAGATTATAGACTTCCTGTATTTCTAGTTTCAGTTCAGAGCTGGTGTTAGGTAGGAGATAGGGGTGCAAACACCCTCTCTGTATCTGATACCCTCTGTGGTAGGCATTTAGAAATCATTTTAGTTTTTAAAAAACATTACGAAGAATAGTATCCAACATGGTCAAGATGATAATGTTTATTGTCTGCTAGAGCTCACGGAGAAAACCAAAAAAAATTAGTCTTTTCTAAGTTTACATCAGCATGTGGTGTTATTTCCTAGTAGGATTTTCCTCGTGTTGGTTTTCCTTTTTATTCTAGATCTATCATTCTGTTGTTGGTGAATCACATCTGCAAATCCTGTGTCATTTTTAGGGGGAAAGTCTTCTTTTTTAACTTTTTATTCCCCTGACAGAAAAATGAAATATCTTTCTTTTTTTTTCTAACAAGTGCCAGCTGACAACTTTCTTTCTGAACTTTGTGTTTAAACAGATGCAATACCATGAACTGAAACAAGATCCTACTCACAGCCCAAGCAAGAGAAAGAAAAACAATCCTGCCTAGCTAACTTCATGTGTGGAGACCAGCATCTACCAGGAGAAGATAAAGGAGCAAGCCTAAAAGCATTTCCTTTCTCTAAGCTTTTTATTTATCTTGCCTTTTTATCTAGTGGGGAGATTTTGTAACAGTATTAAAAGGTGTTTCTCATGGAAAATATTTTTCTCATTGTAAAGACATTTGTTTCAAGTAGGGTTTTTGCCAATTTAAAGCCTTGTTAGAAACAATGTAACACATTAAATAAGCAGATCTAAAGTGGAGAATATATAGTGCTACTTGGTGGTCAAATATACATGAGATAGTTAAATCATGCCAACTAAACCTACAAAATATTTAACTTTAAATCTGACTCAGAAATTTCTCTGATTTTATTTGTGAGCATTAATATTTTTATCCAGTGAGTCATCATTACAATTTCCTATGTTTTATATATTGCAAGAGAAATACAATGTAGTGGAGCCTACTGCACTTAAGTTTTAGCAGATTTTTTTTAAATTTCAGATCCTGATGTTAACTCCTGGTGCAACATTTTTCTACATGGTATAGCTGCTTATAAGGCAGTGAGAAACACCAAGTTCAAATCTCTTTCTGGAGCTCCCAAAAGCAGTTCCTGCTGTCTTTATCATTCCATTGTAAGACCTAAAAATCTCTGTTTCAAAATACTGCCAGGTTTGTAAATGATTGCCTATCATATTTTTCTACATGTACCAGTAGTCTTCATTTGTACTACATAGCTTAGCTCTAATGGGTCAAACTAACTCCATACTGCTTTGGGTTTCATGCTATGAGTACTTTTTGTGCACATAACTGTTTTAATATGGATATCTTGCAGAAAAGATTTTTCATTCAAATCACAAGTTCATATTAATATGCTTTATGGTATAACATTACCTGTTACCAATGTGAAATACTGTGTAGAGGAAAAAAATGCAGTTGTGGTAAAACTGATATACCAGGGTTTTTTCCTTAGTTAATAATGTCAGTTCTTCTGATATGATCTTTCCCTACTGCATGGAAACTAGATTATCTTATAAATTACATGGAACATAGATGAGAAACATTTACATTTCAAATGTCTTAGTGGCCACTGCATAACGAGTACTTGGGGATATATTCTGGTAGCTGCATGCAGACTTCCACAGTCAGCTCCCCACACAGTGAGCAGAGACTCATTCCTGAGGGACTACCTGTGCACAGCTCCTCATTATGGTTCCCAGTGACATTAAAGGGGATTTTTTGCAGGGGAGAGCGACAGGACTGCATCCTCATGGGGGGCTGTGGTCCTCTCTGGATTACCTCTCACTGGTTGCAATTGCAGATAAAGTTATATTGCACTATTCTAAAAATACTTTTTGAAAAGTCTATTTAGAAATACTTTGCAAGCACATGTGAATATGCATTTGTCCAAAGAAATATGTGTTAGCTGCATTGGTCATGAAGGATCATCCTGGATTTCTTTATTGTGCAGATAAGATGATAGCCAAGTTCTTATTTGACAGTTATTTTGATCCTTCTCTTTGTATATTTAAAAGAATGCCAATCAAATGAACGGTCTTCAGAAAGCCTTGGACCTAAACAAGCTCTTGTTACACCATGACTTTGAAAGAGTTTAGTTTTGCAGCTTGTGTAACCTTTTGGCTGTATCCTACCTGAAGAGCAACGTACTATTGGTAAAATCAGAAGCATTTGTTAGCCTATTTTGTTTTAAGAAAACAAAATTTGTGACTCAACAAGATGTGAATGTTTGTTGCCTGTTGTCAATTTTGCACATTTCTGAAATACCGTGCAAGCCTTGTATCTTCTTAACGTTGCCCACCAGCCTGCGTGTGATTTCTTGTCTTTTTTTGTACACAGTTTCAAATGTTTTTTTGGTGGTAATATCTGAGCTGATTATGCACGTTTCCTGCATTAAACACACTTCTGAGCATCACTGTATTAGATATTCTGAAGCCTCTATCTTTGAAATCCTATGTTGTCATTTTTCCACGAGTGCTGTGATGGGCAAGTGAATGAAAACATGATATTTCTTTGTGCAGGATTTTAGTTTTTTAAGTTCCCTAACATGCAGGGGGAGGGGGCCGGGGGACAAAAACATCCTTTAGTTAAAAAATGGTGACCACCTTTCAAATGCCTCAGTCACTTAAAATTTGTCTCACTGGAAATATAACACACAGAGGCAAGGCTAAGAATGCTTATTGATTAAATATCATTCTACTGCCACAACAAGACAATTTAAAATCACAATTTAAAATAGTTTGTGAGTGAACGCATTTTCACTATTTGCAGTTTGCCCATGCTGCTTTGTGTCGGTGGCCTCTGTAAAGAGCCAATCCTGCCTTATACCATAAATATTCCCACATATCTTCCTTTTCTGGATTGATTCTGAAGTCCATTTCTAACCTGTTGGATTTGGCAGGCTTTATTCCAAAAGCAACTTGTCTGTTCATAAACAATCAAAAAAGAATAAGACATCTCACAGTCATGAAATTGTTTCTGTTCTCAGAAAATAAAATTTAACTTTATGTGGATTCATAGAAAATCATTAGTTTAGTTGGGGTCCATATTTAGATCGGATGTCAGAGCACTCAGAATCCACTAAGGCTGATCAGTCTTAGAGGCTTTTGTTACATTTCTGCTGATAACTCATAATACAGAGCTTCTTACCCGGATTTTAAAGTTGTTCCTCTTTGTAGGAACTGGAAGAGCTACTGAATTGTAGCTAGTATTTTAAATCCAAGTGCAATAACCCCCAAGTTTTTTTTTTTCTATTGCAATTAAAAGAACAGTGGAATAATGAGAAAGTAATTAAGCAGTCTGCATACAGTCTTTCAGCTAATTTGGTCCCTGAGAGCATAGGCTTTACCAACAAGAGGAAGAGCTGCTGGCAAATGCACTGCATGATACTAAGGTATTTCATGTGAAGATAATCCAGGAGCATGAAGTGAAGGAGGTAAAGGAAAACTTACTTCTTTCATAATTGTTAGATTACACATGCATATATACTGCACAAAACATAAGGAAAAGTTTTGCAACTCTCTGCTCAGTAGACAGGGATCTCACACTCTGGTTTAACTCACTTGTGGCTTAACACAGATCAAGTGCTTTGTGGCAGAAACTCTTCAGTTGACACTGACCCACTTGCATCACCACCTCAACTCCCAGAATCTGCTCCAAGTGTCTACCACCTTCTCACTGAATAGTAACAGCAAAGGTATTGGCTTTTTGTTGAGCTGGGTACTCAGAAAAAAAAAAATCTCCTTTCCAGTGGTGTTTTTGCCACATTATAGGAGACACTTTTCTGACTTGCACTGCGGTGCACTGTCCATTTCTTTCACTTGCAAAAATTTTTATCTCAGAACCAGACTGCTGGGCACATCTGTCCTTGAGGTACATTCATAAAAGGAGCTTTTTTGTTCCCTCTTGAATAAATACAGCAAAAAAAAAAAGAAAAATATTTTCCTTCCCATAGAATCTCTAGCCCTGGGACAAGTAACAAGCTCAACATGCAAGTGTACTTGTACCAGGAGGAGTCTGTTGTTTACAGTCATGAGATAATGGCTTGATCAGAAGAAGTGCAGCTGGAAACTAAAGCAAGTCCTTTACTGCAGTGTTTGTATTCTTCAGGCTGAATACATCTGTTGGGAAAAGGGAAGAAGAAATGGGAAAGGGCCTGGATTGCTTAAAGAAAAGATTTACTGAGAAATTGGATAACTACCAAATATATCTTCAATTCTTGCAGGATTTTTCTTTTTTTAAGGACTGGGATTTGTGTAAAAGACAAGCCTTTCTGCACTGTATTTCTAGAAGTATCTTTCTTACTTAAAAGAAAGTTCAGTCACTGCTTTTTGCTGAGGCAGAGAACAGTTTTGGGAAGACAAGAGTGGAAAAGAGTTAAGGAAGAATTATTGTGCATTATAATGCTGGAAGCAGCCTGTTTGTGTTTTCTCTTCACAAAGCAGAAATATGCTTTTCTTTACATTTCCCCTGACATGCTTATAGAGACCACAACTCAAAACCTCAGTTACGTGCACACAGTTCCAACAGCCACCCCATTCCCCATCTCTTCCCAACTTCAGACATGCTGATGGCATGCCAGGGACTTGGCCCTACACCTCTAAATGTAAAAGGCCTCTCCTTTTTTTCCACTTTGGCCTTCAGTCTCTACATGACCAACCTCCTGATTTCCAGGTCACCACTGATACTAGCAATTAAACTTCAACTACAAACTGTTTGCCATGTCATCCTTCCCTGCTTCTTCTCCCTATTTGTTCCTTTGATAGGCTGCTTTTCTTCGTCCACATTCTTTGGCTAATGCATCGTTTTAGAGATATAACTCCTTGACAATATGGTCACAAAGCTTCGGCTGCTGGTTTCATGTCAGCACTTCAGGTTTCCCTCACATACCTCTGTGTCAGTTTGAGAGAGAGGTAGTTACTGNCTTCAGGCACCCACTCCTCTTCCTTTTTCCAATTCCCTTTGTCCATCCCCTCTCACCTTCCTGCGAGAGACAGCTATTACTAAGTGGTAGCCACAGTTATTTAGCATAACAATGGAAAAAAAATTCCACAGAAAGGAAAAGAGAAAAAAAACCAAAAGATTCAATCCCCAACAACCTCCTACCATTGAAGCTCAATGTTTGGTTTCTCACTGCTGCACTAAGCAGTCATACGTGTCTGTCTTTCATCAGCTCTACTTTTCTTGGACCTGCAGTGACTCCCATTTAGACCAATCTCCTCACACATTCAGACTTTGTTGACTTCTCACTCCCTGGCGGTGACATATTTTGAAGCTGTTCTCCATGATAGTGGAGAAAAGAATAGTCGAGGAAATTAAAATTCAAGTTTAAAGGAAAAGAAATTTCTGGAAGTTGTATAATTGTTCCTGCAATATGCATGCATATTGCTGTTGGTTACTGGCTTCTGAAATGTCTGAGCTTGCAGTTTTGCTCTGTTCCAGTTAAAGGATTTGGACCTCTGTGTGACTTGCATCAAGTCATAGTAGGCATTTGATCTGCAGGGAAAACAATTAACATAAATGCATGCCAAAGCAGAAAGCGTGTAGTTCATGAAGTTTGTGCCTAAAATTAACAATTGTAGCAAGCACAGGTGCTTGGGGTTGAAGAGGATTGTTTTAATGTATTCTCCATCACGGAAAATGAGTTTTCACTATGCAATTTACTGTTCTTTGTTAAATCCTCTGATTCATAGTTAAATACAGCACTATGATTTTTGCAGTTTGGGTTCCTTTCCTACAGAATAATGTGAAGGCTGCACTTTGAGCAGACAGTCTTATAACAAAGACTGGCATTTGAAAAAGAAATTAATTTTTTAATTATCTAACACTTTCCATCACTTGGTGTTAAAGCTGCCAAATGCCAGGAAGTTTAAAGCCAGGGTTTATGTTTACCTTTTTGAAGTTGTGATAAAGCAAAGTTCTGATAAAGGAAAGGGAGAGTCAAAAGAGAATCATACTTCCTGCATGATGCAGGGAATTTGCACCTGCCAGTCAGCAGTAGGAAACTGGCCTCGTGTATTATTGAGGATACAGAGAGTTGAGCACTGGAACTGTGCTGTCCCAAAGCTGCCAGCACTGTGCATGGCTGACAATAATGGCTGTAGCATGGCAGTACATAGCTGTAACAGAGGAGGCAAGAGATGCAGTTTTTCTGAAGAGATTTATAGAGCATCTGCCCAACTGCCTTGTCTCAAGCAAGTGCATTAGCTCATCATTTTTGTGAGTGCTAATTTAAATGATCAGTGTGCAATAGAAAAATGCACAATGGTGCAAGGGAAGGAGGGAGTTTCCTGGGCGTTCTCTATCTCAACCTGAATGTTAAACCCTCTTTCTAGTCTGAATACACAGTTGAGGACATGTGACATACATCACTGCAGTTAACTGAGAAGTTCTGAGCTTTTAGTAACCTCAGTTCCCATTCAGAAACTTCTTCCTTTGCAGAGAGTGTGTTTCCAGGGCTGATACTGGACAGTAGCCATTCCCCTTACATCGCGCAGACATGCAACAAGGCAAGACCAATATCTCAAATTCCCCCTCTCAGTTATAAGAAATGTGTAAACTCTGATGTTATTTACAATCAATGTGTTTTAAAACTAATTTCTTAGTCCAGACATTCAGTGATGAAATGCAGTTGACAGCTTTTCTACTAGTTTCAGCCCTATTCACCCTGTTACCAAAGGCAGATATTTGGCCATGAAAGAACTACAGACATATTATATGTGTAGACTCCTTATAATAGACTCTGCTATTATATGAGGAAATAAATTTTCAGTCTTAACCCCTAACCAGGCTACTTAATCCAGAGGACACAGATCAGGTGGACGAGTATTTTTGTAAGGCCTGTGACATTAAAAGGGAAGAAGTTTGACAGGCGCACTATTTGATGGTTAAGGAATTGGCTGAATGGCTGCACCCAAAGTGTTGCAGCCAACAAACAGCTGTGTTGAAATAGGGAACAGTAGTAAGTGGTGTGGTTGAGGGGTCTGTCCCAGGACCAATACTATACAATGTCACTATCAATGACGTAGTGTGATTGAGCTTATTCTCGACATATTTGCAGATGGCACCAAGCTGAGTGGTGCAGTTGCTTTGCTGGAGGGTAGGGATGTGTATCAGGTTTTCAAAAATCAAGTGTCTTTTGAGTGATGGAAGAAGGATATGGCTTTAAAAACTTGCATGGTTTATGTTCAGAGTAGAGCTGAAAGATCCTACAACCCAAACCCACAGCTAAAACACTATGAGGGGTCAGGAAGACGAGCAGGTGACATCAAAGCTTTCCACTCATCAAAGGAAACAGATGGGAAAGCCAATCTTACATTGCAGCTTTTCTAAAATGAAGACTGTGTTTCCATAAGGACTGATAAAACACCTTCAATTTCTCATGAACTGTAGAAATGTTTAGGGGCCATATTCCTACCTCAGAAAGAAGTCTTACTCTGGTAACAGAGGCAATAACTAAGAGGAGTGTCGGTAAAGACCTGAACACTTAGCAGAAGTTGACCTCTACCAGCAGGGGACCCTGGGCAGCTTCAGCAAGACTGCTGGAGGGCAAGTGCAGACATGGAGAGCTGTGACTGTGACAGCCACGGCTCAGATGACCTGAAACTTTCCCTGCTGCAGCTCCTTAGTTTAAGTGTAGTGGTATGGCTCTTGCCCTAGACAGGAAACTGCAGTTTTACTTTCTGTTTAGTATGGGTGGGCTCAAAAACATGATGCATATTTCCTAAGATGGTGCTCTGCTAGACATAAGGCTGTTCAGATGAAGGAAGAAGTATAGTGCATCTAATCAATTGGAGCATGGATCCTCTTGCAGCAAGAGCTCAGTGCAATAGAAGATCCAGGACTGACTGGTCAAGCGATAGCAGAGGCGGAGGGGGGCTGCAGCCTTGAAGGCTTCCAGTAAATAACAGAAACATTTGGAACTCTAACTAGCAAAAATTTATGCCATTTTCATGAAGATACTGCAGAAAAAAGAGTGTACGTATGCTCCCCTGAAGAAAAGAAAACATATATCTTCTTCCCCTTTGAAGATAATCTGTCCTATACAGATTTCTAGGGAAGGATGCATTTTTGAAAAGTAAGCCTAGTTCCCATTCTGCTTTGTAGGGATCTCTCCCCCACTGTCACTAGATAGAAGCCTAGAGGGGACCTGAAAGTTTTTCTTTCGAGTGGACTCTTGCTAGCAACTGATTTGTTTTTTATTCACAGGCCTTTACTTCACAATGCTGCACAAAATTTGTGCCTAAATTTATAAAAGAAAAATATTTGAAACAACAGCCTGATTGCCGCTTTGTAGTCTATTATGCAAAGCAAGTTTTTATTGCTCTTTCCACTTGGGCAGCCCACAATGTAGCCCTCTAGCAGATACACAGAGTGTTGTTCATTGATGGCTTGCAGTCACTGTAGGCAAACAAGATACTACCAAAGCAACCCTTCATGTCTGAAACCTGGTACTTCTGTGGTACAACATGCAGTTGAAAGGATTTTTTTTTTATTTGTGGAGAAACCAAACCAAACCAAACCAAACCAAACCACACTCTGGTTCTGGGCAGGACAGGGTTAAATTTTGCAGTAGCTGGGAGTGGTCATGGCCAACACATGGAGGTTATTCTATATCACTTCCTGCCATTGCACCCTGTGAGAAAGGATTCTCTTCTGGAGAGAAGGGGTTCTGTCCAGTCAAGGAACTGTGGCAGAGGGAGTTGTCTGGTATTGTCTCTTGTTGGAGGGGTTTCTGTTCACCCCTGAACAATTACAAGACCCTGCCAAAGTGGCAGAATACTTGAAAGAAAAATGGTGTGGCAGTTCCAGAGAGGAGGAAAGTTCTACAGTGTGCCTGGACCCTGGCTGCTATTTATTGGACACTGTCTGATACTAGACTGCACCTTCAGAGGGAAGAGGAGGAAAGCAGAAAAACAAGCACTGTGGACACTGAAACTGCAGGTGAACCACAGGAACAACCCAGTGCCAGTAGAAGTTGCTCCTATAAAGAAGAAGAAATTCAAAGCGAAATCAGTTTCCTTAGTAAGGGATGAAGAGAAAGTAGGACCCTAATNCCCTGTAGATCTGGATGACGTCCAGTGTGCACAATCCATGTGGCAAAAGTTTGGAGCACATGATCATCCTACACCAACTCATTGGCATGGATGTCCATGAAAACAGGAGAACAGACAAAATGCTTTAGGTGATTACCTAGCTACAGCAATATGATGATCATCTTTTTTTCCTCTCTGCTGACCTGCACCCTGTCTGTGGAAAGACTGTCCAAGACTGTGGACAGACTCAAAAGACTTCAGCAGATTAGAGAGGAAATGTCCTATGTCCCTCCAGTATGGACCAGAGTCTCTGCTATTGGGAGCAGGTACCCCTCTGCTCAGGAGAGAGGGTACAAAGTACAAGGTAACCTGTGGATTTTGCTGTGTGACCACAGAGAGGATGTGAGGAAGTGGGATGGAAAACCCAGCTCTGTGCTGGCAGCACAGGTACGTGAGTTGAGAGCAAGAACAAACATCAGAGGAAACTCAAGGATAAATGCATCTCCAGTTTCAAGTGAGCAAGTCCTCAGACAGAATAGGAGGTTTGATGTTACTTCCAATCCTCTTGAAAGGATCTCCAGTTCATATTTACAAGAAATAGCAATGAATACTGTGACCATAAGAGCCCTTCCTCCAGCTAGGTAGAGGACAAGGATAAATAGCATCTACTGGACTGTGTGGATCCAATGGCCCGGCATCTCTATTTCTGAGGTGACAGGGGTACCTGGACAGCTGACTGTACTGGAAGGTGAAGTGAACCTGTCTGAGAATGAATGGCAAAAACACCCCATTTTGACTGGCCCAGAGGCCCCATGAATAGTTGGCGTAGATTAGTCAGGAGATGCTATTTCAAGGACCCAAAAATTAGGCTTTTGGGAGAGCTACAGAGACAGAGGAAATTAAGCAGCTGAACACCTTGCCTGGTCTCTCAGAGGACCTTTCTGCTGTAACACCACATCAGCTAGGACCCTATGACCCCCCATCCATGAGGTGAATCCTGAACTGAGAGACCCAGTGAGTGGTCAGCAAGACTCACTCAACCTTAAATAGCCCTGTGTGTCCCAGTGTGTAAATCCAGTGGAGACTGACAGTGGACTAT
>VXBI01000876.1:0-26795 GCA_013397375.1 Toxostoma redivivum | reverse complement strand
TTTTCCAAATAAGTTGTATCGGCTACCAGCTTGCAAAATCAGACTTCACAATAGCCCTTCCTGCCTTTGTGTAATTAGTACTGCTTATCTCAAGAGCCAGATCTCCAAAACTTCTCAGGAGGTTATCTACCAGGACCAGATGGTTATCGGTGATTGATTATCACCTGGAGGCCTGGTGAATGTTTATTCACCACTGATTACCCAGCAAAATTGGGACAGCAAAAAAACATAAAAATTATTGATTACAACGGGAGACCATACTACAAAAAGGAGCTGCAAACCAAGTTCAGCGGGACGTCAATTGGGCAGTGATCCCTCACGTTCCCCCAGGGCGCTGCTTGCTCTGTCTGTATCAAATAAAGCAATCTAAATTTTGCTAAATATCGAGACCCTTGTCTCTCATTTATAACAAAAACCACAGAGAAAACTCACAGCCATACTTGTGCTTTTCCTGGAGTTGTTTTTTTTATACCTTTCACACACTGGTACCAATCTGGTTTGGAAACTGTTTGGAAAACTTGAGGGATTATCTAAACATCAAAATTTATTCTTTTTGATTTGGCTATCTGTTCATAGAAAAACATCTCCAATGCAGCAACCAACATTTCCAAGCAGCAGCTATAGATACGAGAGAGGACGCAGAAACCCTAATGTGGGAGTCAGCCTGACTGGTATTCCAAGTCAGGCAACCATCTCTGAAGAAGAGTTGTATCCCAACCCTAGACCATGGGAAGCATTTGTTTAAGCTGTGATGACCCCAGAGAAAAGTTCCCAAAGAGTTATGGGATTGCCCATGTTAATATCTAATTTACTAGTCAATTATCACCACTCCCACATCCAGAATGTTCTCTCTTCCTTGTATTCCCATTGGCCCTCAGGTGGTGCAATGTTCCACCCCACCTACCCCATTGGACCCTGCTTCCCCTTGTCCCACCTCTGCACCACTTTCCCCTATACCCATTGGACCCTACTTCACCTCCTCTCCTACCCCATATTTAAACTCTGGACCTCCTTTAATCCTTGTCTTCGACCACTGGCTTCTAAAGAGACCTCATCCCTTTGGTTGCTGTAATCGGATTTTTGGGCCTCTTTCCACATTTACTTTCACTGTTATTAAAGTGTTTTATGTTGCTAAGCCATGGTCATCATACTGCTCTTCTTTTATTTTGCCACTTTTACCCTGAATATCTGGGAACCCTAAGAAGGATTGTCAGGGACCACCCTCGACCTCAACACCCTTAGCATGGTTGAGGAAATGCACAGCACGTAGAACCAACAACTCTCCTACAAGTACAAGGCAGTAAGAGGAAAGAACTGAATCTAAGAGAGCAGTTTGGGGACTACTGGGGTGGTTAAGCCACAGGAATGAAAGGAAAAAGGAAGATCCTGACACTCTAGCCAAAGACCTTTACCCTTGAAACAAACAGGAGGAGATAGGGACTGTGCTGACATTAGCAGGTTGCTGCAGCAAACCATGTTGCTTAACATTGATTGGCCTTGTTTTCCTCTAGTAAAAAGATTGCAGCAGATCTCTTTTTTTCAATCTAGTGTTACCATTCAGCCTGATGTTCCCCCTGCCTCCAGCCTCTGTATCTCCTCTGAAATAACAGCTCAATTTCTGTGGCAGAACGACAGCTTTATGCCTACAGCCAAAAGGCTCGTATTTATTCCTGAGCTGGGTAGTTATAGAAGCAGTAGTACAAACTATATTCCTGTATGCATATTTATTACATTTCACTTTGCCTTTAATAAAGAATAAAATAGTGCAAAAATGCTTGCTTCAAGAATCCAAAACACTCTCCCATATCTTGACAGTCCATGTGCAACTGTGGGAATCTTCAGACTTTCGTGATGGTTTTGCTCCACAGTTTTCAAGTGGTGCTGTAATCCAAAACCTACAGTATTTGCCAAAACTACAGTCACCAGGAAAGTCAAGGCAGAGGTGCAACAGAGCAGAGAAGAGATAAAGTTGATCCAAAAGGATGCACACGAAGAGGAGATTTGCTTTTGGCTAGAGATGCAGAAGTCAGCTCATATTCTCTCACCATGCAGCCAAAGCAATACTTTTGGCAAGGTCACTTCTCTCCTCTCTGTCTTGTTTGTCCTAACACTAGCTGAGTCTATTTATTTCTATTGGTATTACACTGGATCTTATAATCCCCACACCATAGTAAAATATGAAAATAAGGCTCTGATCATATTACAGGACAATAGTGCATATGCAATGACCATGTGCTGAAAACTGAACTGCTTGCACCCACCATTCCTTTTCCTTCCAGAGGTCATCCCAATTTTAAATCTAACACTGACGATCATAGAGGCCTTTTCCAACCTTGATGATTCTATGGTTCCATGATCACTGAAAAAACAGTCTTCAGGGATTGCGTGGTTTGGGTCTCTGGTATGTATAAGCCTACCTAAAAACTACTCACTTTAAAAAACCAAATCCCTGACAGATACTAATTCCCCTTGGCTTTTCTGAGAGCAAGGAGAGAAGCCTGGCACTCCTCTGCACCACAATGCAAATTAACTCAACTGCCATCCACAAATGCAGCCCCATTTCCACCCCCCCTCCCCCATATCAGTCCCAACACGTCTCTCCCTCAGAGACATGCAGGAGAAAGTTTAATTCAATTCACCCACAAATGTCAGTACTGGCAAGGTCTAGAACACTTTACAATGTTCCCTCAGAAGCACCAGAGTGAAACTTCACAATCAAGCATTCAATAAAGAAAACTTAGCTGTGAACAGCTTCTGTAAGTGATTGGTACCTTCCTTGCAGAACAAGTGAAAGGTTTCCCAGTGACTGTCAGGGCACACCTGAAAATATTGGCCTCCATGTCCAAGCAGGAGCAGAGCCACTCTGTTACTGCAGTCCTGAACTGTAACACAGAGAGGAAGAAATGGCAGGGGAGCTCTGCAGAGAGCACAGCACAACACAGCACTTCTCTTATTCTTGTACCATTCACATATTGCTTCCCAGACAAAATGGATCACATTGAAATGTGAGTGAATGCTCTCTGTCTTGAAATGCCATTATGCAGTAAAACATGACCAGGCAAGAGACTAAATTGGAAACATTGCACCAAATCTATTTTCATCAGGAAGGACTGCCTCATCTTTAATGCCAAATCAGCCTTACTCAGATTTCAAGCCTTCTTCAGACCTCCTTCTACAATTCAGTCACATCCTAGTCAAAAAATGGAGATTTCAGGCCTTGCCTGGCTGTTGTTGTGTTAAAGCACTGACTCATAAATAGTTAAAATATTATTATGCTTTATAAAGGTTACATAAACAATTAAAATGTGGCTTGATATATTTAAATGTCTGAGTAACTATTTATGAATACAATTTAATAAAATAACCTCCCAGAAGACCTAATTTAAACCTATTTAAATATATATAAAATACACATGCAAGCATATCTTATTTCCAGTAGCTGATTACATCTTGGTTTTTATAAATACATGCCTGGGAACTGAGCTGGCTGGCATCCATTGAGCTTATTTATCATGGAGAACTGAGTTTGAGACACTGTCTCCAACCAGACAATGTAGAATTATAGCTCCTTTTAGGCTGGAAAACAGCCTTAAGATTACCATGTTTATAAGGGCATAATGGGATCCTCACTCTGGTTTCCTATGGTATTGTCATTTTTGATACATATAGCTGAGATACAAATATTCGAGCCTCTGTGGAAAATTTGAGTGGAAGAGTTTTTCTGATAGGTGTATGTATCACAGAAGAAAAAGGACTGAGATAACACGGATTAAGGTAGGAACACTGGCTGCCTAAAATTAGCAACTTCATAAAGGAGATTGTTCCTTTGTTAAGTGACAATAAAGAGGGTCCCCCTATGGCTGGTGTTGCACAGTCTTCAAGCCAGAGACCCTGCATTCTGGAGTAAGAAGACAAAATAGGGGTGGGTGGTAGAAGCTCATCTGAAACTGGAGAGACACAGAAGTGTTTGGCAAAACCAAAATCTCAGAAGCACCATTCCAGTGTTCTGGCCAGCTGTGGTGCTGTTTGAGTTGAACCAGTGTTTTCTCTCTCTCCTGAGGTCCTCTGGTTCTTAACAGCTTGGGTCACTAGAAACTAGTAAGGACAAACCTCAAAAACTGTGATGCAAAACTGTAGACATAGAACAACATCCTGGGGTTCATACACAGGTGAAGCACTGAACAGAGGCAACAATTGATTCGACTTACATAGTTTTAAATGTAATTGGGTTCATCTGACCTAACCTGTATTCTAAATCAGACACAGTCATTCATTCTACTTGTGGAAAGCACTTACTGTTTTTAGAGCCCAAATCACATGGCCAGTTTTCAGATATCTACCTAAGAACAGTAACAATTCCTGCTTACAGTGCCCACTAGAAGTGTGGATGGAGACATACATCCAAACAAGTTTGCATTACCCACTGTAGCAATGGAAGGCATCTGATTTTAATGGGAGCACCATTTCTGACAATTCTGAGAATTAAGTCCTATATTTCTGACAAGACACTATGTATATGTAGCAGTAATGACTGATCTGTAGTCCTGCATTTAGGAGCAATGGTATGGCTGCTTTCAGGTTTGAGAATGGAAGAGAAGATTTGGGTTGTTCTCAAATTAGTCTGTATTTTTCAATAATTGTGTGGATGAAAACAGCTGAAAAGGGATGATACAGAAATATAACACTAATGAGCTCTATTAGTAGGGGGTAATGATAATAAGGGGAAATTAAGCAAATTTGCACAGTGCAGGAGAGAGCTTCAGGTGCAGATAAACATATCAACAATTCTTGGATGAGGTCAGACAGGAAACCTGTGCTGCAGAAATAGATCACTGCAAATGGAGGCTGACTGGCTGTCATTTTTTCCAAAACTTCTCTGAGAAAGAAACAGCTTTAAAGTAAAGGCTTTTGGCACAAAGTGGGAAGGCGTCTTGGACAAAGATCTTTACACATTCCTATTGCTTTGCATAAGTGTCTCCAGCCACGGTTTGAAATTACCTAGCCAAATAATAGACCTCCAGGCTAACTTGGAATGGACTCCTTTTCAGAATCCTTATCAAAGATCCTTATCAGAATCTTTGTATTCCAGATGCAGTGCTTTTCCAGATTTGTTAATGCTGTTGTGTCTGATGATAGATTGGAACCCTGCTGACTCCTTTCCAGACTTCTGAAATTTTTTATAAACCTATTAAATCAGGAGCTCTGCCAAGAGCCAACAGTATAGCAAGACTGCATGAAGGAAAACACCCAGGTTATCACCTGGCCTATGGTCAAGCCAATAGTGGAGCACAGTGAGTAGAGGAGCACTTTTAAAGGGGAAGAACAAACCATGCACAATTTGTGCTTTCATCATACATACCTCATGGCTGGCTGAATTGGTGTCTTTTCCTGATCACTTATTTTCTAGACAAAGGAAATGCACAGGTGTTCCTTTGTCTGAATTTCAAAGAAGCATTAAGCAGATATGAAGCTTTCAGTTAGGTCAGATACAACAAGAATTACCCAAAGAATTTTCAGGAGAGAAGTCCCAGGGACTACTGGCAAAATAAGGGGAAGAGCAATAGCGCCAAAAGAGTTGACCTTGAAGAATGTGTAAGACCTGAGCCAATTTCAGGGAAATTATGTACACCACACCAGTGCTGTTGTGTGGCACAAAGCTTCCAATATAAACAAGTTTTTTCCATATCTGGGAAAAGTTGGTGAGGGGATGACAACTTTCTTGATTTCTGGTGTCCAATAAGGGCTGAGAACAAAATATTTTTTTTTCTACTCACAGTGACTCAGATTTGAGGGTCTTGCTTTCATCTAACTGAGAGCAACATTTTATTAAAAGTTTAAAGCAAATCTTCTTTGAAACCTCTGTCCTTTTATCAAGTTTGTTGAAATCAACTGACAAGTTCAAAATTTTCAAAGGAAACAGAAAAAATTAGTATTGTTTTTCTGCACATGTCCATACATTATTTCATCATCTTTCTCCTCTAGAAAGCCTGATATAAAATATTCATGTATATATAAATTATGTACTAAATTATTTCTAATGTAGCACGCAATGTATTTAATTATAATTAAATATTAATATAATGTTAAAAAGAAGCACATTAAAAATAGCATCTGAAAGGCCACCACAAAAGAACATTCTGTGTTGCTGCTGAACATTAAGAGCTGTCATGTTTTAACCTCCTCTGCTTGCAAGCAAACCTTTTGTTTGATGCTAAATTTTGGAACTCCCTTTGCCAAAGGACAACTGAAGAGAAGACTAGGTGAGCTAGCCTGGATATCTTCTCTGCTGTTGTTTCTTGCAAGGTTAACTCTGTTTTCCTTGATGACAAGAAAAACACACAAACTACAGGGGAAAGCCATCGAAAATACAGCTTCTGTATTTTCTTGCCTAGCACCAAGGCACCAACTTTGCAGAACCCTTGTGCTGATGGAGGGCACAACCAGCACCTGTGCTGATTGTCTCAGGCTTTGTATGTGATCACTGTCCTCAGATTGCTGTCCTCACACACAGCATTAAAAACAGTTAAACTACAAACCTAGCTACACACAAGCTGTGTTGGCTGCACAGCAGAGAACAGAATATTAAACTGTGTTTTGCTAGCTGAAGAAAATCCTCTATATCTGTCAACCGTGGCAGATGCAGAAAAGCTTTTCTCCAAGAGGCATCTAAACTCTGCAAACCTAAGCCCAAATCAGTATTATCTACAGCAGGGTGCATCAACTACAGCTTAGGCACTAATGAGAATAAAGAGAGGAAAATGGAGGTGAAGGGAAAGGTAATGAAGCCAGGCAGCCAAAATAATTCCTCTCTTTCCCAGGTTACTAGTCCAGGATACCAACTATACTGCATCCTCTCTAGTTAGAAATCATTATTTAGGGCAAGGGGAAAGAAAGGAGAAGAAAAAAAAAGAAGATAAAAACCTGGTTGTCTTTTTTCCTTTGCTGAAGGATCAGACTCCCAAAACCAAATTCTGTAACCTGGACATTCAGCAGTTTCCCTGGTTCAGTGACCTAATCAGAAGACCTCACTGTCCAGTTGAGGTCAAGGGAATACTACTCAAATAAAATGTGTGCTCAGCTGGGTAAAATATTTTCACAAGAATGAAATTGCCCTGTAGCATGGAAACCAAATGTTGTAGAAAGTACCTGTCTTGCTTTTGAAACAAGTGACATAACCAGATACAGAAAAAGTAGGCATCTTGTAGGGCTTTCAGCTTCACCTTTTCCTGGTGTTCTCCTTTACTTCCTGTGTCTATTCTTTCTTTTCCTGCAATCCCTCTCCTGTCTTGTTCCTTTTCAAAAAAGGAACGAGTTGTTAATCACAGAATTACAGAATCAACAGAATTGCACAGTGGTTTGGGTTGACAGGGATTTTAAAGATAGTTTCCCTCCCTGTATCTTGGGCAGGGTTGTTATCCACCAGTTCAAGTTGGCCAGGTCCCCAACCAACCTGGTCTGGAGCACTGCAAAGGATGGAGCATTCACAGCTTCTCTAGGCAACCTGCTGCTGTGTCTCACCACCCTCTCAGTACAGAATTTCTTCCTAATATCTGATTTAAACCTGTCCTCTTTCCAGTTAAAGCCATTGCCCCTTGTCCTATCACTATCATATGAAAAACTCCTCTATTTTTTTAGCTCCATTTAAATATTGGAAAGCCACAATGAGGTCAAGCATCCCCAAATCTTCTCCAGGCTGAAACAACCCCAGCTCTCTCAGCCTGTTTTCACTGAAGAGATGTTTCATCCCTCTAATCATCTTCAGGGACCTCCTCTGAACCTGCTCCAAGAGGCCCATGTTTTTCCTATGCTGACACCANTCTTGTTCCTTTTCAAAAAAGGAACGAGTTGTTAATCACAGAATTACAGAATCAACAGAATTGCACAGTGGTTTGGGTTGACAGGGATTTTAAAGATAGTTTCCCTCCCTGTATCTTGGGCAGGGTTGTTATCCACCAGTTCAAGTTGGCCAGGTCCCCAACCAACCTGGTCTGGAGCACTGCAAAGGATGGAGCATTCACAGCTTCTCTAGGCAACCTGCTGCTGTGTCTCACCACCCTCTCAGTACAGAATTTCTTCCTAATATCTGATTTAAACCTGTCCTCTTTCCAGTTAAAGCCATTGCCCCTTGTCCTATCACTATCATATGAAAAACTCCTCTATTTTTTTAGCTCCATTTAAATATTGGAAAGCCACAATGAGGTCAAGCATCCCCAAATCTTCTCCAGGCTGAAACAACCCCAGCTCTCTCAGCCTGTTTTCACTGAAGAGATGTTTCATCCCTCTAATCATCTTCAGGGACCTCCTCTGAACCTGCTCCAAGAGGCCCATGTTTTTCCTATGCTGACACCACCAGAGTTGGATGCAGTACCCCAGGTGGGGTCTCATGATAGAACAGGGCAGAATCCCCTCCCTCACCCTCTGCCCACACTGCTTGGTGCAGCCCAGGATAAGGTCAGGCTTGTGGGCTGCAAGGGCACATGGCTGGGTCATGTCCAACCTCTTACCCACAAGAACCCCCAAGTCCTTCTCCACAGGGCTGCTCTCAGTGAGTTCATCTCCCAGTCTATATTTACATCTAAGATTGACCCAGTTCAGGTGCTGTACCTGGCACTTGGATTTGTTGAACTTCATGAAGTTCATTGTTTCAATTCTCAAATTCATCCAGGTCCCTCTGGATGGCATCCCATCCTTCTGTCGTGTCAGCTGCACTGCTTAGCTTTGTGTCATCTCCAAACCTTCTGGGGATGCACTCAATGCCACTGTCCATGTCATTGATGAGGGTATTGAAGAGCATTGGTCCCAGCAGAGAGCCTGACAAACATCACTTGTCACCAGCTTGCACCTGGACATAGAGCCACATCCATCCAGCCAATTCCTTATCCACTGAATAGTCCACGTATCAAATCTGTGTCTCTCCAGTTTGGACATCAGGAGGTGATGTGGGACTGTATCAAAATCCTCACAGAAATCTAGGTAGGTAACATCTGTCAGTCTTTCCCTGCTGATCATGGCCATTACTGCATCACAGGAGGTCTCCAGATTGCCCTTAGTAAAGAAAGCTATGCTGGATGTCTCAAATCAGCCCCTAGTCTGGCATGTGCATTGACATTGATTCAATGAGGATCTGCTCCATCATTTTCCTGGGCATGATGGTGAGGCCTACTGGTCTGTAGTTCCCTGGGTCTTCTCTTCACCCCTTTCTAGAATATGAGTGACATTTCCTTTTTCCAGTCACCAAGGACTTGACCTGATCACTGTGAGTTTTCAAATACAGTGCAGAATGTTTTGGTAGCAATATCAGCCAGTTCCCTCAGGCACTAAGTTGTATGTTGTCATACCCCATAGACTTGTGCCTACTCAGTTTCATCAGGTAGTCTTAAACCTGCTCTTCGCTTACACTGGGAGAGACTTCATTTCCCCAGCTCCCACCTGGAGGTTCAGGGACTTGAGAGAAGTGGGAAGCCTGAGTGCCAGTGAATACTGAGGCAAAGAACTCATTGAGTACCTCTACCTTCTCCAGATCCTTGTCACCTGTTTACTCTTCTCATTTTTCAGGGGATACACTCTCCTTGGCCTTTCTTTTCTGACTCATTTACATATATAGCTTCTTTTTGTTATTCTTTACATTACTTGCCAAGTTCTGTTCCATTTGTGTCCTACATTTGATGATCCCATCCCTACACATCTAAACTGTATCCCTGTACTCTCCTTAGGCCACATGTCCCTGGTTCCATTCTCTGGGTATTTCCAACTCATTGTAATCCTCTTCCTATTATAGGAACTTTTGGGGACTTGAATAAGCCAAGAATTAATAAATAATAATTATGCACAAAGCACATAACCATGGTAGCCAGGTTCACATTAGCATTTCCCGGCTTTCAAGTGCCCAACCATAAAACATTTATACACTTTTAACACTGGTTTTTGAAATTGTTTATGAAGCACTTAGAACGTAAAAAGTCCCTGTTTAAATGGCATATATTTATTATTAATAGTAATAATGCAGGTGCAGCAGCAGGCAAGCATAATTGCCTTTTTGAGATTACAACAAAACCAAAAAAGCATTTGAAGCTCTAGCTCCAACAGAAATAAATAGAATCCCTTTGGTGACAAGTTCTTGGCTCAACACTAAAAAAAAGTATAAGAAAGCCAGAGTGGCATGGGAAATATTTATGCATGGAGGAGTTTCTGGATAATGTCCTGTACATTTGGGACACTTGATGATCCATGATAATGAAAGCTTTATAATGACTAAATGGGAAGCAGAGTTTCTAAGTCCCTGTGCACTGTGAAATAAACAAGACCAGGATGGTGTATTTCAGCTGACGCAAGTAAAAGTGGCAAAGAAGTAGCAGCAAGACATTCTCTAGCACAAACTAACATGCTTCATACTATTCCAGTCAACATGTCCACTTCTTCCCTTACTCACAGGAAGCAATTTGTAAAAGATGGCTATACTAGAGACTCATGAAAAATGTCTCTCTCCTCTTACTCTGCTGGACAGAGGAAATGGTTTCATCCCCTACACTCTCATACATATTTCTCATAGCCCCAGCCATCTGCTGAAGACAAACAGATAAAGAGCCCAGGTATCTATACACCACCTCACCTCATGCTGGCCAAGTGAAGGATAAGGCTGGCTTCTGCTCCCCTTTCCAGTCCTTGTATCACAACCAAGAAACCTTAGGAAAAATAACAGTGGCAGCAAGCGGTGTTCGACTGCTGGGCAAGGCAATGAAAAAAATCCCTTATCTGAAGAGCTGAAAGGAAATGAGCAGGGACCACCACGTGCCACACAGCTGCTCTGGAGCAGCAGGCCAGCTGAGAGGTTATAGCTCAGGGCTAGGACAGAACCACAGAAACATTACTGGTCACCTGGCACCAGACAGTTTCATCCCCTTCCAGGGGGCTAGAGATTAAATCTATTATATAAAGGCTTCATTTAGCAAGCCACAACTACACAAGCCCTGAGAGAATAGAAGGGAGCTTGTTTCATCAAGTTCCATTCTACTTTGAAGTGCTGTTCTGTCCTGGCATCCTACCCTTCTCCAGAAACTGCTCCCACAAAAGCTCTTCAGACTCCAGTTTCAGAGAGCATGTAGTTAGGTCCTGAGGACAACGGAGTGAATATTAAACAGTGTTCATACCTGGGTTTCTGATTAATTTCCTACATCTGTGCTTCTCTAAATCAGTCTTCAAATTAGAAGCAAATATTCATAATTTCCTGTCTTTCTTTCCCCTGAATATCTAAATTCAGACTCATGGGCTGCTATCTTTTCTACTCTGCACTGGTAAAAATGCCAATGTGACTGCTGACTGGTGGCATGTTGCACAGTGCATCTACACCTACCTCAAGTCAAAAATCGCCAGCAGTATTCCTATGGCTCTAGACAGATTTGAGCTGTCAATTTAAAAACAGGCTTGCAGCTGTAAACAAATTAATGACAAAACTCCATCCAGAATATTGGATAAAAGCCTCTCTTGGTGCCCTGGCAGGAAAAGCTAGCCAACAACCACACTTGAGGGGGACTCAGAGAAGGACTGTGGATCAAGTTACGCATCATGACTTCTCTGAAGCTCCATGGGGATGCAGGGAAGTAAAAAACATCCAACACTATTTCCACCATCCAAATGGGTATAGGAGGTTCTGTAATAAGCTGGCAAAAGATACATGAACAGTTATGGGCTTGTATTGATTACTTACATGGGATTCAGGGCCTCACTGGGAAACAATCACCACAACTACTAATAGTGCAAACACAATATGAGAGGCCTGAACTGCAAAGAATACAACCCCAAGCTCATAGAAGTCAGACAGAGTTTTTCTAATAACTTCCAAACACTCAGAAATTTTAAAGAAAAAATAATTCTGATCACTCTTTTGCTAACAGTTAGCTATAGCTTACTAAGACCTCTACAGTTCAATACAAATAGCTAACCCAGTAATAACTATACAGCTACTACATCAGTTCTTCTGTATTCTCTCTATAGGTGAACTTCAGTGATGAAGCTTTTTCCAGGTTTTGAAAACAGAAATTTTAACAGTCTTACCCAAGAGTGTTAACTCAGACCATCTTAGCTGTCAATGCTGTTGCATAAATTTCAGCAGCCTGAAGGGATTTAGCATACAAAGGGCAGTGTTGAACAGCAGTGAATTAAGTCAAGCAGTAATATTTCTCAAAAGAACTAGATTGTAGGTCAGGTATCTTCTAGCACTTTATTAATGAGCTAGAAGATAAGGGTCAGCCTTTGTGTGCTATTTAAATTCACAGAAACATTGAACTGGGGAGTGTTAACACCATCTCTGGGATATCAGAAGTGGTATGAAAAACAGACAAAAAAATAAATGCATGGTTCACTTGAAAATTGCCCACATTCCTACATCTCAGAAAAAGATCCAGTTCTTCTGTGGATAAAGAATATTTTTGGGTGGGGGGGCATATAACTAACAAGTAATACTTGTTCCTCCTTAAAAAATGAGCTTTGATGGGATTTGAACATTGTGACTATACTTAATTTGCCCCTTGAGAAACATTCAGATATTATTTCAGCTAGGATAGAACTGGTTTTCTTAGTTCTGGTACAGTGCTGTGTTTTGGAATTACTATGAGAATAATGTTGTACCACACTGATGTCTTAGCAGCTAGTACGTAGTCAAGGACATTCTCTAAGTCAAGGACATTTCAGTTTCCTGTGCTCTCCCAGTGAGCAGGTTCACAAGAGGCTGGGAGGAAAGAGAGCTAGGACATCTGATCTGAATTTAACAAAGTGGTATTCCATACCATAGAGCATCATGCTCATCATATAAAGCTGGGAGAAGGGGGGACATTCAAAGTGATGGCGTTTTTCTTCCCAAGTAACCATTACATGTGACAGAGCCCTGCTTTCCTAGAGATGGTTGAACACCTGCCTGACAGTGGGAAGCGGTGAAAGAATCCTTTCTTTTGCTTTTCTTGTGTGTGTGGCTTTTGCTTTCCCTAACAAACTATCTTTATCTCAACCCAGGAGTTTTCTTACATTCACTCTTTCGATTCTCTTCCCCATCTCACTGTGGGGAGAGTGAGACAGTGGCTTTGTGGTGCTTAGTTGCCACCTGGGGTAAACCATGACAGATTTTATGTATATGTGGTGTTGAAGCTTTTTGGTTTTGTTTTTTATTTTGTTTCTAAATCTGTAACTAACTTGCAACAGCCAAAATGCAGGTCATGTTTCTCTTTAGAGGAATAACAATCCAAAGCTTAGTGAATTATTCTTTAAACTGACAAGGTGATGCAAGCAGGAAAAAAATGGATTTAAATTTTCAATTTTGTGTTATTATAAGAACTTGCACTCCCTGTCATCTCTGTGGTAGCTTTCAAGACCTACTAAACACAGCTTACTAAAAAATACTCAGATGTACCATAAGGCCTCTCTTTCAACAAAACATCTGAAAATGCAAACAGGTGAGCTTTTGTCCTTCCACTCAACATTGAATTTCCTTCTTCCCTGGACTCACCCTCAGCATTTTGCTTTGACAGTGATGCTGCCCTAGTGTGATTCCTCACCTGACACTGTCCCCTGGCACTTGGAGCCATAAGTCCTGCACTGTTGTGGGTCACACATTTGTGTAAGCTAAACAGCCTGGCAAGGAACCAGCTAGAGCAACCTTTGCTTGTCATCAGCAGTTACCAGGACCATTCTTTAAAGCATAAGCAAAATGAAATGAGTCAGGTGAGTAACCTTTGTTTGCCTCTTGAAGTCCCACAGGCCCCTGGCCTGCTCTCTTGGAATTATTTGGGGAATTGCTGCAGAGCAACATCATCACATCCTCCAAAATGACATCTCTCAATTATCTGATGCTTGATCAAAACATGGCAGAGCCATTATGGACACAATATCCTTCTCCTGTCCTTCATGAACTCATGAAGGCAGCCCAGCTTACGGGGCTAATGGCAAACTTGGGCAAAAAACACAATGTTTGGTGAAACCTTTCCTTTGCTTTTCAAGATTGTTGTAAGTACTCTTGGATAGATATGACCATGTTGGTCCCTTTCACCAGATATTTGCCTTCACAATCTTCAGACCGCTTATTCCACATGAGGATTCCTCATCAGTCCCTGTCATGCTGCAACCTCTCCAAGTCTCTTTGATCTTCACTCAGTGCTTCCCAAGATCAGAGCATGGAAAGCAACAGTGTCCACATGCTCTGCACAGTTCTTGCTCTCAGTAAAACCTTTCTTGATGTAGGACCCCTTTGCTCTCACTCTGCCTTCATTTCTTCTTCCACTGACTGCATAAGAAATGTTTTACTCCTCCTCTTTTGGCACTGATCTGTTCTCCAGGCCTAAAGACATTTTCACTGTGTTCCACAGGACTATCCTTGAGCTATGCATACACATTTTTTGGATATCAGGCTTCTCCACATCTTGGCTTGTCACCAGGTAGGCTTTGCCTCCAAGCAGTTTTCAGGAAGTCTCCATCAACTTCTTCCTTTTCTAGTATAGGGAGCTCTTTTATACTGAATCTCCCAGCAATTCCAACTGCCTTTGCTGCTCTGCACTCCTCCTCCTGGTTATTTCTTCTGCAAGTCAGTCTGTTTCTAGTCCTCCTCTCAGCACTTCACTCATCTCAGTGCCACCTCCCATATGTCACTCCTGCCTAGGCAGAAAGATCACTCTCAAGTTGAACAACCCACAGCAGAGACATGGCTTCTCTCAACAGCATGCAAGTGCTACATGAAGCAAGACACTTGAGTTTGTGGGGATTGCCTGTGCTGAGACATGATGTATTAACAATAGCCAAAATGATCAAAGTTCCACCTGGGAAGTATGTGACTCAGTTGCTGTCACAAAAAGTACATTAATTATGTTACAGAACAGTGGGTCAGAGAAGTTGTTGTGGTAGTTGGAGATACATTTAGCATTTTAAGGTAATTTTCAACATCTAGACTTGGACCCTGATAGTACTGAATCAGCACTGAAATAACTCTGAACAGCAAGTGCCACAACACTGGGCATCTGATAAAACACCATTTACAGAAACTCCCATTCACTATGACAAGAAATAGAATATATCTCTCTTCCTGAGCATAGGTTCACAGATCTCCTGTAAGCAAACATTTCAGCTCACTTTACAGTTCATGACCATTCATGCTTGTCAATCAGCAACAGGAGCAACCCTCTGCCTGCCCACCCAGCAGAGCAAACAGCAAAAACACAGTCCATGTGAATGCAGACACAGTGGGAAGGTAACTGCATCTTGTACTCAGGCTATGAGTCAGGGTGATGTGTGTATTAGTCAAGTGAAACAGAAGAGTCAGATCCTGCCTCTACCCAGCCTCAAGGACTTACTTGTATAGGTGTGGTGATGCATCCTCTTTCCCAATCTCAAATTTCGAGTCACACCATGATCTCAGAAATGCTGGCTAGACTTTGGCCTTGATGAACAGCACCTGGGCTCTGCTCCTCTTGAGCTAATCAGAAACCCAGTCTGCTCCCAGGAGCTGATGCTATCCAATGAGTGCCTGTTTTTAACAAACACCATTTCCCTTGCTTGAATAACAACCAAAACGGAATAATAATTGTGTCATCAAAATTTCAAAGAAAGCTACCAATCTGAATTTCAGACAGGAAGGAAAATTACTATGACTAAAGCCCACTCTCTTGATACCCCACAAATAGTGATCCTAGGAGAGAATTTTTGACCTGGACCGCAGACTGGCACCTCCCTGAGTGGAGCCTCTCAGAATTCCAGGGTTTGGTTTGTTGTGTGCAATTTACAGAATAATTCTCTAAAAGTCAAAGCAAGTTCAAACATCAACTTTGTCTTCACAAACCTTTGCAATGTAACAGACAGGTATTTATTTTATCTCCTTATTATAAATTACCGTCTTGTGTTTTTGTTTTGTTCTAACACTTTTGTTTTAGAATGATATTTTTTTTCTTGCAGGCATGCTCACAGGCATGAAACCTTACAATTACTACAAGATGACTGTCTTACCAAGGAGGTCAGTAATCCACACATACATGTTTTTAATTTGTACTGATCTGCAGCAGCAGCAAAAATCTCAGTCTCTGATCTCCCAAAGATCTTGTAGCTTCTTTATGCAATGGTGATACTTGGAAAAACTACAGTTGTTTCACTCCCTCCTTCCCCTTCTGCTTCAAGAACAATGAGGTGTAATCAGTCAGAGGCCAACCTCCCTTCAGGCACACAGCTGCTGTGCTCAAGAGTATAAATGGGCTACAACGCTGGAGGTGTGCAGCCTAAGAGAAAGAACTGGGGATAGCCACGGTGGTGGCATTATTCTGCTATTGCTGTGTAAAGCAGAAATTTGCAAGTCTAAGGCTGAGAAGGTAGAAGGGGGCACTCATACCAAGACTGGAAAGGTAGGAGCAGAATACCTGGGTGTTGGTGGACATGATTTTTAAAAGCCAGCCCAGGAAACAGGTCATTATCAGAAAGTACCTGTTATAACTAACCAGTGTAGAGCTCTGCAAAATGGGCCTGATTGAAAAATGCTGTTGATCCAGGACAGAGACAAAAATTGTCTCTGCACAAAGATTGTGCAGGTACCACACAGCTAAAGCAATGCTCTCTGCAAAAACCTGTGCTAGATTCTCTCTGCTTCTTTTCTTCTATCAGTAGAGAGTCCACTTGCAGAGTGGAGAATTAACTCCTGGACAATTAAATTCACTGATTGGAAGGAGTGAGCCAGGTCGTCTTACTGAGAGCAAAAAAGCTAAATTTGAAAGCAGGTTTTCCATTACTCATGTGGTGGTTTACCCTGGTTGGATGCCAGATATTACCAAAGCTGCTCTATCACTCCTCTCCACAAGTGGCCTGAGAAGAAAAAGTAAAATGAAAGAAAGAGTCATGAGTTTAGATAAGGACAGGGAGAGATCATTACTGATTACTATCATGGGCAAAACAGACTGAACTTGGGGATATTAGCTGAATTTATTACCAATGAAATCAGAGCAGGATAACAAGTAAAACAAATCTTTAAAAAGATCTCTCCCCTACCCCTCCCCTTTTCCTGAGGTCTGCCAGGGGCACAGAGGCACAGGGAGACAGAGGATGGGGGTTGTGGTCAGATCATTACACGTTTCTGCAGCTGCTCAGGGAGAGGAGCCATTCTCCTGCTCCAGCATAGGGCCCCTCCCATGGGAGACCATTCTCCATTAACTTCTCCAAGGTGAGTCCATACCATGAGAAACAGCTCTTCACGAATTGCTCCAGCTTGGGTTTATTTCCACAGGGTGAAGTCCTTCAGGCAAACCAGCTCCAGCATGGGTCCCTGTCATGGTGTAGGAGTGGTACTCCCCAATTTAGTTCTCCCATCAAGACTTTCCAAACCACACAGCTGCTGACTCACTCCCCCTCCCCTCTCTTCTGCCCTCACTACAGGTGGCTGGAGAGGAGAACTGGAAGCACAAAAGGCAAAGATCACTGGTTGAGATAAGAACAGTTCACTGGAAACAGCAATGAGGTAAGAAAAAAAATAGGAACAGCAAAAATATTTATAACTAACATAAGTTATTAATATTGTAGAGGTAGAAGGTGGTACACAGGAAAAATGCTCACCAAGCATGGGACAATCAAAAACAGCCAGGTTCCCTACCCTACCACACTTTTTGAGTTTTCTGACTGCAAGCCATGCCCTCCTTCCCAAAAGTCCCTCACCTCCACATCTGGCTTCAACTTGAAGTGATATAGAATAACAATCTAGACATGCCCACATGACTTCAGGTTCTGCCCCCTCACACATACTGCAAAAAATTAACTTAGTCCTGGCTGAACCCAGGACAGTTCCCCATCTGGGTCACAAGTCCTACCAGGAACTACCTTCTTCCAGGAGTCCTACCTCCTTCAGCATTGGTGCCCTCTCTCCATGGGTCTGCAGGTCTCTGATAGGAGCCTACTCCAGGGTGAGCTTCCCATAGGGTCACAGCCTGCATTTAGGCATCCACCTGCTGCAGCGTGGGGCTCCTCCACGGGCCCCAGGTGGATCTCTGCATCCCCCACAGATCTCCATGGGAAGCAGGGACAGAGCTGCTTCACCATGTTCTTCACAATGGGCTGAAGGAGAATGTCTTCTCAGTATGAATGTCACTTGGAGCACCTCCTCCCCCTCATTTTCTACTCACCTTGGTGTCTGCAGAGCTCTTCCTTTCATTCTGCATTCTTCAATTATCTGAGCACTATTACATCTGCGCAATAATCTTTTCCCTTCTAAGATATGTTACCAGAGTCATTACTACCATCTGTGATTGGTTTGGCCCTGGCCAGCAGCAGGTCTGTTCTGGAGCCATCTGGCATTAGCTCTGCTGGACATGGAGGAAACTTCCAGCAGCTGCTCACAGAAGCCACCCCTATAATCTCTCCACTGCCAAAATCTTGTCATGCAAATCCAACACAACTCAATTCAGCCCTGAGCTTTCTTCTGACTCAAAACTAATTTCAGATAAAAGGGCAAAATTTATCTCTTCGCCAGCTTTTGCTTATCTCTTCTGTTCAATACTGTGTCTTCTCTTTCTTACCAAAAGCAGGGCCTGGTCATGTTCAAGGCTTTGAAATTCATTCTGCTCTAGGTATAAAATTATCACTTGCCATTAGCAGTTTACTTAATGACTTATTCAGTACCTGTTTGTGCCTGTCATCTTCCTGAGGAGACTGAACCCTCCACACACATCCCAAGTTGTCTACTGTTATATTCCCCATTTTCTCTAAATGTAGGATAAGGAATAGTTACATTAAGAGAAAGGGCTTGCCCAAATCAGCACTAGTTCAGAAGTCACATGAGAACTGATTCCCAGACCCTCTCTCCCCTTGCATCCAAAGCGCTCATTATGCAAGTGAAAGTGGATGCAGAGTCCAGATGCATGCATTAAGATCACCTTCTTTTTGATTCACTGTGTACAGAGTTGCTCTGCATTCTTGAAAGCTTTGCTTGTTTTTGCATCAGTGTTTTGAAAGTATTGAGAGATTTTCACCTGTGCTCACATTTTCCACTCTATTTCATGACTCCTCCACAGTCTTTACTTTTGCATACTTGTTTGCAGTCAGGACCACTTCACAGTCTCACTTCCTGTTCAGCATAATATCCACATCATTATTAAACCCACATACAGCTCCCTGAGAAAAATGTACCGTTTACTTCAAGAAAGGAAATGACCAGCACAAGAGTTATCCATCTTGTTGAATTTTCTGTTGTAGTGGATTTCTGATTTACAATGTCCTCCTTAGAGTCTAATGTGTGCTTTTTGTTTAACTGCCTGGTCAGACTGAAGACAGCAAAGGGGAAATATGACTAAATACTTGCAATAGCAGAACTGCTCAATGTAATCTGCATTTAAATAAAAACAAATAGATTTTGTAGAACACTGAATTAAACAAAGGGAGTATAATCTGATTCTTATCTCATCTCTCCTTCCAGTAACTTTCTTGATTTTACCTTTTTTTACCATCTCATTTGTTTCCAAAGAAGTAAAATTTGTAATGCTGGAAGGGTGTTTCTGGAAGTGGATTGCATACAGAAATCAAAATTAATAAAGGCAAGTAAAGCTAATAAAATTCTGATCAGGCCTCATCCTTGGATAATCAAATTGTCTGCACTAGACTCTTTTAAATGAGACAAGTAGAAGAGTTTCCAACCATGCACAAGAAATGTCATGTGTTTTAGGAGAGGTTTCTCCCATAGGCTCTATACCTGATCAGGGATAACTGTTATGGATTGAGAAACATTTTACTAAGGTCACCTAAACTGCCGTAGGTATGCTGACAGGCTGGAAATTGCTCCCAACCTGCCCAAGTTACAGGACTGCAGCTGCAAATGTAAATGACAAGTACTCAAAGGTGAAATAAGAATGATTCAGTAGGCAAGAGCCAAACAATGCTGGTCTGATGGTTTGAATTCAGAAAGTGGCAAAGAAGATCTACTCTCCAGCATCAGCTCAAGCATCATCTCTTAACATTGCATCTCTTAGCATCCAGTTTTCTGGCCTCCTAAAAGTAAAATTCATGCAAATCTTGGGAACAAATTTTTCTGACAGGTATCATCTTGCCTAGACTAGCAATAGTCACCCCCAAGGTGTCATATTTTAAAACTGCCTGCCCCTCTGAAGCGTGGTTGTAATTTCTTACTGGGATATTTGCCCACCACAGACAAATCCTGGTTTTAGGCCCTCCAGAAGTCTTACTGAGTTCAAAAAAATCTATTGGCAGCTCCAAACCTTTTAGAGAAAAGCTGTTGCTGATGAGCACTTGTCATCCCCTGCATGTGAACTTTGACACAAAAAGAGGCAAAACAAGCACTTTATGGCACACTAGCTAAGAGTGGGAATATCAAAAGAGGTTAATTTTTCTTTTTTTTTCACTATGTTAGTGAAGTTTCAAGTTCTCTGGATCCTTTTCCATTCAAAACAATGCTTTTCTTACTAAGAATCAGAGTCAGTGAAAAAAAACAGACAATCCTCCAAACACTAGAAATAAAAATTATTTAAAGGCATTTGAAAATAAATTATTGGGAAAATTAAATCTGCACTGTCATTTATCAGACTGGCTTCTCAAATCAAAAAACTAGCCTAGAGACCTGTGTTTCATCTCTTTATTATTCAAAGAAATTCAAATAAAATAAAGCTATAAGGAATTAGGGTGGGTTCCTCATATTAAAATTATCACTCAAGTGTTAAATTTTAGTGCTTGATTATATTGTATAACTTTTCAGGTTGCCTAACTGATGCAATATAAAGTCGGAGAACTGGTGAAATGCCAAGAATAACACATTATCTGAGAACAGGTTCCAGGCTCTGAATGCAAAATAGCTGTAACCAAGAGCTACGTCTGTAGACCTGTCATTTAGTGTAGAAGTTTCCACAGGTCATACTGTAATTTGGATCAAATCTCTATTTCAACAATAGACACATATGCAAATTCCTCCAAATTCAACCTATTCTTCATCTCACTTAAGACAAGAGATTTAAGAGATTGTCTTATTTTCTGGTGTGCTTTTCCACTGTTTTATTTATAAACTGCTACTCCTCAGGTGTTCAGAGTGGCAGTTCAACAAATCAGGCAGCTAATAACAAGATGATTTGGATATGTCAGTCAACCAGGTAGTTAAGTGAAAACAAATCCTTCCTTCTTCTTTACAAATGTACAGCTTTTCCATAGGGTCTTATAGACCAGTTGTTCTTAGAACTTACTGTGGATTTCATAAATATAAAATCACTTATTTTATTAAAATGAGAGAGCATGTCAACAACTGAATCAACACTTGATTAACATGCAAAAATAAAGTTGGTCACTGTAGATGTCTATATTCCCTTCTCCAGCCCAATTTGTTCTTCACAGTTCTGCAGTGGCATTGCCCTAGCTACAAACAATTGCAAAAGTCAGGAATGGTGTATGAAGAAAACATCCTATGCATTACTGCAAGGAGACCACAGTTATCAAGGGAGACATAATGTAGTCTGAAACTGATTAGGGGCAACAGGGTAATTATATCCTAAATAGACTCAAGGTAAAAGTTCACATCTTACTGCAAAACTATCAGAGGCAGATGCAGAATATCTTTCTTGATCAAGAGATGCAGCATTCAGGAAGAGTGTGCAGTCACTAACTCTTGCAAACTAAAAACCACAGCCACTGCAGAGCCTGTCAGCTGGAGCAGTCAAGTGGGCACAGCAGGCTGAACCAAATGGGGCATGCCTGAAACCTTCACTGCATCTGTCCTGATGAGCTATCTTGGCCAGTGCTTGCTCAGAACATTACACTTCACTGTGCTTCCAGAACAGAGAGAGGAACCTGGCTAGATACACAACAGGTGCTGAATGCATTTGTCTTGCCAGAGGCCTGTAGTATTCCCAGCAGCCCTCCAGCTTCACCAAGATGCAGCAAGACATGTACTTCTCCCTCAGTTTGTGAAGCAGGTTTTCTCTTCATTAACTTGTTCTGCTGTTTATCTGGGAGCTTTACATGAGCTTTGCAAAAAGGCCCAAATTTGTTGATCTGTTTTGTATGAGTATCTGGGCTCATAAAGACAGACAGAAAACAATGACTGATGGATGTTGTCCATCCCAAGTCAATGCAGAGACGTAACTTTTCTGAAAGCGTATCTCCTAACTAAGGACCCAGCTCCAGCATGGGCTTTCCATGGGGTCACAATCTCCTCTCAGGCATCCACCTGCTTCAGCATGGGGCTTCACCACAGTTGAGGGTGTATCTCTTCACCTTCCATGTACCTCCATGTTCTATGGGGGGCCAGTTGTTTCACCACAGTCTTCACCAATATTTTCCTTTTTAAAGATGTTATCAGAGTAATTACTGCCATCTCTGATTGGCTCACATTTGGCTAGTGATTGGTCTGTTTTGGAGCCATCTGGAATTGGCTCTGACAAATATGGGAGAAGCTTCCAGCATCTTCTTACAGCAACCACCCCTACAGCTGCCTCCTCTCTCCTCCTCTACTAAAACCTGGCACTGAAAACCAAATACAACATTTCATTTCCACAATGAATTAGATAAATTAGAAAGAAAATTAGCTATGAAATGGGGTTAAAAATAACAAAGACATTTTACCAGACACAAAGAATGTTTTGCAAATTGTCAGGCCCATCTGCTGCTCTTCACATTCATGGATTTAACTGCACCATGAAAGACTAGATCAGCAAAAATCAGGATTGGTTCACTGAACTGCTGAATATGATACAATTTTCATAGCTGTGTAGAGCCAGTGACAGAAAAGGTGAAACAACCTGATAGGTAATTCACATATAAATGTCTGGAGCTTTGGCCAGCCAGCTGTGGAAAGACTATTTCACCAAATTCGTTAATCTGTTTTGTATGAGTATCTGGGCTCATAAAGACAGACAGAAAACAATGACTGATGGATGTTGTCCATCCCAAGTCAATGCAGAGACATAACTTTTCTGAAAGCATATTTCCTAACTAAGGATCCAGTCCTCTGCTGCCCATTACAGCAATACCTGGGATGTTGTCCTGCAGTGAGCCAGACCCACCATCTGAATGGTCATGTTTCCAAATGGCTCATGTCACTGATATTTCCCACAAATTCCTGTACCTCATGACAAAACCACTTCCCCTGGCCTATTGTGAAGGTGTTTCTGACAGGTGGGAAGGTTGGGTAGGTTGCACAGTTTGTACCTGTAGGAGGGTCAGCTCAGGTATTTCTGTAGAACCTTTCTCTCCAATTAGCAAATCTCTATCCCCTAAGCATTTTCCAAGATCACTGTTCAGAAAAACAGAACAGCCTAAACTTCCAGAACACAAAACCTTTTGCTAGAAACAGCTCTGCACTGATGTAGAGCTAGATTTTTTCTGTTTCTTTCATATTAATCCACAATTTCATTATATAAAGTTACAAAAAATTAAATACATCCAATTACAGAATTTCAAAATCTATTCAGAAATAGGAAGGGAGCAAGCCCACAATTAGTACAGTCCTTAATGCAGTTTCATAAAGCCCATAGCAATTAAGTTGCAAAGTGCTGTAATTTACATGAACAAACAAAAACAGGAGTGGGTGTGGGAGTGTTTGCTTCATAAACAAAATAAATGTCATACACAGCTCTAATACAAGACTGTACAACAAGCAACAGCAGGGATGGCATTGCTCAGTGATTCTGGCAACTGCCTGCAGACATTCAGGTTCTTTTCAGATGGGCCAGGATTGTTGAAAGTGAGGTTGGAAAAGGATGGACTACTTCTGTGAGAGGTTCCCATGCCAGGGAAAAAAAACAGTTAAAATATGCCCAAATCTACATGCCAGTCGTCCAGACAGCCTTTCAGCTGCCTGACAGGGCTCTGAGGCTCCCAGCTTTCTTCAGGCAGGCTGCTGGAAACCAGGAGAAACTTGACTCAAAAGTGAATTCATAAGCTGCAAGAGAAATGTGTCATTTCCCCTTTTTTAAATGTGAAAAATGTCACGATATCCCCACAGGAGAGAAATTGCAGCTTTAGCCAGCTCACCTCTGAAATTTGTCAGCATTCTGGTAAACTTAGTGCCACTCCAGACAAAACAAGCATAGCTCATCTTCCCATCTGTGCACACGAGCTATGATAGGCAAGGCTGTCGAGAGGAATTACATAATGGTTCAACCTCCTATCTCTGATCCCTTTACCCTTCCCTCATTAAAGTTGGGAAGAGAAAGTACATTATCATCAGCTAAAAGGAAAGCTTTTACTGGTAAAATAGTGTGACTAATGGTGTTTAAGAATAGTAAATGGCCTTTAGAAGCATAAAATTCCCAAAAAATCTCACAGCTTAAAAATTGTAGCAAAATCAGTTTTGCTAAAGTTCTGTAAATGTCACATCAGCATTTCATAAAAATGCTTCCAGCTGTTTTCCTACATTTTAAGTAACATTATGTTGTGAAAGACCTGAAGCACTTGCAGATGTCATGCTTTCCTAGAAAAATCAAAATTTTCCAGGAATATGGTTTCATTATTTCTAGGCCCTGTATAATTTCTCAACAGTTTTCAAAAACATGCATTGTGAAAGATGAACAACAGAAGATGTGCCAGAACATGGGTTTTCAAAAACCTCATGATTGGTCCCAATTTTGTTACCATTCAGCTCGCTGGCCAGTAGCTGCCTATGTACATGCTCACCTGGGACTGGCTGGTGTCTGCTGTTTGCATCTCAGCCTCTCAGTGCCTTTTTCATAGAGACGTTTACTTCTTTTCCTTTAACAGTATAGGCTGGTCGAGTTATGGTCAGGGTCACTTACAATTGTGAGGCCTCCAGGCCAGCTGTTCTGCCATCACAGTTCTGCCTTTTTGTTTTTCGACTACAAAGGTTATCTTTGTCATTCCTCTGCAGGGCCCCTTGCAGAAAGGATAACAATACAGCACAGTGAACAAAACAATAATGATAATATACAAATTGTAATCTGTGGTAGTTTGACATGGGAAGGACAGACTCAGAGGTTTTCCTCAATGAGAAAACTTCCTCTCTGAGTTGATTGGGACCAATTGAGGGCTGGCTTNTAATTAAAAGTACCTGTGTTAAGATTTTGCCCTGAAGAAAGAAGGAGATCTTGGTTTTCTGAAAATAAAGCATAAATAGAAAAAAAAAATGAAAAGAACCTTTGCTTTGAAACAGTTCAGTCTTAAAAGTAATATCCCATGAGTTTTTTTAAAACGATCCATAAGCACAGCTTTAGGAAAGCTGTGAAAATGGGAGGAGCTTCACAACATTGCAGGTTTTTTCCCGGGTGGGCAGATGCAAAAGTTGCGAAAATAAAACCATGAAAGAACTGTTTTCTTCCTCCTTGTGGAAAAAATCCCTATAGCTTGACAAAAAGAGACTTCTCTCTCCAAAGTGAAGTGAGAAATTAACTATTTAAGTTGGGAACTGAGTGAAGTAGTTTTAAATGTTTGTTTTGTTATTATGAAGATTGGGAAAGGGAGGGAAGGCGTGGTCTGAAAATCTTATTTTGAATTTTTTTTTCTTCTTTCTTTGTACAGTTAATAAATTTCTTTTTATACCCCTTTTAAGTTTTAAGCCTGCTTTGCTTCTACTCCTGGTTCTGTCTCACAACAAAAAAAAAAAAGTATATTTAAATTAGTAAACCTAAACCATGACAAATCCTAGTTTGAATGAGGCTCTTCACTCAACTTGACAGGCCTAACCTTACCAGCTGCTAGTCTATCCCACATATCATCAAAATTTTTACAATTGTGTCCAGGAGCTATCAAAAAGGAGATTAATAACAGCACAATTTCACAGTGTGGCATGCTGTACACTATTTACATCTATGGCTGAATCACTCAAATCAAGAAAGTTTCATTTATCTTTTGTTACAAGCAAAAAACTATTAGGGGTAACATTTTGCCTCCCTGTTTTAATTGGAAAACATACATCCTTCTGGTAATGATGTCCCTAAAATATCTGACTCTTGAGGTTTAAGTGGAATCATAGGTAAATTGTCATTCCAAAAGTCCCATATTTCCATAGAGCAGGCACAAAAGGTTGTTTGGGTTACTGTTCTATGGCATCTTCTGTGGGGGTGTCAGGGAGGTGTTGCTGGTTGTGATCCAGAGCAGATCCTAGAGCAGGACACACACCAAGCAGGTACCCATCAGATGCCAGCATCAGTGCAAATACAGACGTACCCACACCCCCAAGTGACAAGGTCCCAAGGACCTGCCCATTTGTTAGTAATGAGGTCCCAGACCAATACCTTAGGCTTGGGTGACTGGACGTCACTAGAGGACTGTAATAATAAAAAGTAATTTTAAATGACAGGATTTTTGGCATTTGTCAGTATTGTTAGATAATTTAAAATGTACAGAGCTTTGGCCACCCTACTCTGCAGAGTTTCACCACACGTTCCCCCATTTTTGTTTTTCAAGGATACACTTTTAAAGTGCCATGGGCATGCTCAACAATGGCTTGACCTGTAGGGGAATAAGGAATACCAGCGTGGTGCAACACACCCCAGAGTTGTAGAAATTGTTAAGTGTTCTGTGAGACACATGCAGGGCCATTATCAATTTTTATAGTATAGGGAATGCCTAGGGCAGCAAAAGCTAAATGGCAATGTGCGATGGCATCACGGCTTCTTTCTCCAGTGTGGAGTGAGGCCCATATGGCAGATGAAAAAGTGTCTATTGAAACATGCATCTATTTAAGCAACCAGATTCTGGGATGTGTGTGACATCTGTCTGCCAAACTTGTAAGGCTTGCAGACCACAGGGGTTAGCCCCCATCTGCAGTGGCGCAGTATGGCCTTGACAAACAGCACAAATGTTAACAATATTGCTTGCCTCTGTATTTGTTAGCAGGAATT
>VXBI01000869.1:0-33223 GCA_013397375.1 Toxostoma redivivum | reverse complement strand
TTTTCTTTTTCTTTCCCCCTAAGGGGAAATACACCCTAAGGTGTCTAAAGAAATGTGTATTTCTATTTGCTTTGTGTGCACTTTATCTAAACTTTTGGCCATTACTGACCTCTTTTGATACCTTTAAAGATTTCTTTTACATTTATTAATGTAAATATATATTCAAAACCTACTAAAATATATGATGAAATAGAAATAAAAGGTTTTTGAAAAGGAATCAAATTCTGCAACTCGTGAGGATACCTTGATAAATATGAAGAAATGCATTTTCTTCTTTGTTTATCTGCTTTTCTAGTACAGCCGGTCTAGGGAGAGTGCAGAATCTGGCTTATACTTAGTATTATCTATATCAAGAAGCAGGCATAAGTAATGTATTAGCAATTTACCTTGTTTACTCTCTTAATTCAGCACATAATCTCACATTGCTTTCAGCCTGTGAACTAAAGAAGCCATTCAATCTTCCTGACTCACAACAGAATAAATTAATAAACATGATTTTCATGTTTTAATTAAATTAATATAATTTGGGGTAATCTACAAGAGAACAATAATGCTGGTTTTTCAGCCTATTTCATTAATAAATTAGTTTGTCTGAGAGCTGGTGCTTATTCTGAGCTCCTCTGAATATGAATCACTTAAATAGAAATTAAAAACAGAATCATCTTTCAAATTCTCATTACTTGGGAACAGATGTTTCACACTTTTTAAAAATAATGCATACACCTTTTTACTTGCAAGTGAAGTTTAGGAAAACACAAACAAATCCTTCTTGTTTGCTACATAATCTCCACAAACTATATCTCTCATCAATCACCATGTAAAATATACTTTTATGTAAGAAAAATAAAGAACAAGTAATCCTTGAAGTGATATAAAGCCAAAAATAATCTCAAAGGATGCTTAGATCTGAAGATGTTATTGACTCAAAGAACAGTGTCAGCATAGCACAGAGAATGCAGCTCAAAGATCCAGCTAACAGACCAGTAATTACATGAAAAAATCAATACTTATTTATATATCATAGGCATTCCCTCCAGAATCCAGCAATGTAAAGATCCCAATAGAAATTTTATAATATGACTTGGTGCTGAGTCAAATTTGAGTTTATTGCTTTTGAAACTGACCTATAATGTGGGAATATGATTGAGATTCCTCTACAACATGCACAATCTGCATGCAACTGGTGTTCATCAGAGCGGCCCTGAAGCCTAAGAGAGGAATTTGTTCACTCAGACTTCAAAGTCTAGACAGGACCTAGACACTACTGCTGAGGACATCACAGTCATAACCTGCGTGGTCACGGATCATCTGTGCAAAACAAGGTATTCCTGAGTTCTTCAAAAAGGCTGAGTTGTGTTTTATGTTTAGATGACATTTGAACTAGATTTTTTTGTTTGTATTTCTGTAGTGTATATAATGTTATATATTTCTGCATATAATACTACCTATTAAGTGGTAGTATACATACCCTTTTACATACCCTTTTACTTGTATTATTTTGGGGGCAAAAAAAGACTACAAAACCCTGGTAATCTTATACAATTGACAATATCAACTAATGCTAGTGCATGATAGGTGACCCTTAACTGATATGAAGAGAACATTAATCACAGTGTCTTCAAAGGAAAAAAAAAACAAAGTTCAACAGCATATTGTTTATAAGTCAGCAAACTTCATTTACTAATTTATACTGAAATATTTTTAATACATACATTGCATTGCTAATGCATAGAAACCATATATTTTCCTTGCTCAGGGTGGTGTAAGCTCTGAAGACAATAAATCTGGATATAGAGTTACTACTTCTCTCTCTGCCCATAAATTTAGTAAAAAGCAGAGTTTCCAAAAATATATATTGCACATATAGAACTCCCTCTAGACAGAAAAGCAATATAGTAAAAATATGTTCTTCTTTTTCACAGTCCTTTTATGAGAAGGTATATAGCTTCTCTCATTCAATACATTCAAAACTGAGTCTTTCATTCTAAATCATCTGATGTGGTATGACCAATATAAGTTATATTATTCTGAGATTATAATAAATGAAATGCAAACCATAAGATTATCATTATTTCAATATTGTTTATGTTTTGGGGAGTCAAAATAAAATTCAGAAATTGAATCCCCAGCCTCAGCATTTATATTTTCTAAACTATAATTTGTAAGCTTATATACAGTGAAGCAAAAAATATAGACCTAAACAAAGTTGTTTTAAAATACCCTGATAAAGAACATTCCATTTACATAGCAAATTTTCAATATGTTTCTTTTGCTTTTCATGTGATATAATTGATGCAAAATTTCCTCTGAATTCAAGCTATACAATTTCCATTCTTTTCCCTACCCTGCACCAAGTCACACCCATTAGAAAAATCCAAACATAAAACAGAAAGTAGAATTTTGGTGAATTATGCTTTTTTGCTCTGTAAAATAAGATCTATATTCTATAGAATACCTTCATCAATTTTTTCTTCACTCAGCTCCTCCTTTTTCTTTTATGGAAATACACTGAGAAGTAGGTCAATAACGTACCAAACAGTTTTTCACAGTTGTGTACAGACAGGGCTTCACTTGAACTGCTATCAGTGGTCAGCCTATGGGCCGGCTTTCACATCTGCCATGCTTCCGTAACTCCAAGCAGTAGAACAGGTTGGCCAGAGAGCTTGTGCTGTCAATGTCTGTAGCTGCAGGTTTTCAAGACCTGACTGAATAAAGCCCTGAGCAGCCTGGTCTGATCTTACAGCTGACTGCTTTGAGCAGAACATTGAACTCAAGACCTTCTAAGTCCCTTCAGGCCTTAATTATCCCATGATATTGTGATTTTGAGTGATATTTAGGGTTTTTGGGGTAAATTCACATGTGCACATAGGCTACTGCAGTGTCATATGGTATAGAGAAACTATAGAAATTCATGTCTTCAGAGCACTGTAATGTACTAAGTACGTGTGCCCCGATTAACCCCTTTTGAGGATATTGGAATTGTTCAATTTTTAATCCAATGAGAATTGGATTCATAATTTCTGTATAAAGTTTATGATTTTAGTTTCCTTTCTCAAAAATATTTCGGACACTCAAAACATCACACTGCTCATGAAAACCTGTTTTTCTTTCTCATAGAAGTAACACAGCAATGACTGCTGTGGTTGAAGGAGATGCTCTAATCCCCTGAGGTGCAACAAAGGTTCTAGTGTTTGATTTTTCACTTACAGGTTTGGTTTAAATTATTTTAAGTTTTATTTTATTTGCAATGCAAGTAATTTTGCATTTCACAGGAGTCTTCATTATCTTCATTAAATAAATAACCATTTGTGTTTATTCCTGCTTTGATATCTATGGATTACAAGCTACTGTACCTGTTAATGACATTTACCTATTTCCACCGTTTTTCTACCTCTTGTCTTCTTCCTTTCAAGTCCACTGTAGCAGTGTAGCAGTGCCTTTGCTCACAATCCATCTCCATTATTCATGCACAACTAAACAAGCTTTTTTTTTTTTTTACTACTGCTACAGATCACTTCTTTTGTTCCATTGTTTTCATTTAGCTTCTAACTACATTCTTAAAAGAATTAAAATGAACTACTCTGCTTTTTAATTCAAAATAGAATCTGCATTTATTTAGGATGATAGATGCAATTCAACAGTGATGAAAAGACCTTAAGTAACCAAATTTTGTTGCCATCACAGCTGTTGACAAAATTATCTTCTGAACTACCAAACAGTACTTAGAATTGTTTCAGTGACTAAAGCAAGTCAAGAAAAATCTGCTATCACATTATGAAGATGGAGAAACATCTGTTCTAAGAGTTTGGCCTCTAAATGCTGATTATTATTTTACTGAAAGCCATGAGAGTCTAGAGTACAGTAATAGTGATGGGATCTGTCATGTGCTGTTTACAGACTGTTTATTTTAAAATTAAAAGCTCTTTTTTTATAGCATCTTTTGTCTCACTTGTGGTTTTTTGGGTTTTTTGTCAGAATGTGCAAGACAAACAGGATTAAATATGACTTTAACATGATTAAATGAGACTTTCAGTGAAATTCTGGGATGTTGTACTGTGCAGTATGGGTCATAGAATCATAGAAAGTCTGAGGTTGGGAGGGATCTTAAAGATCATGTACTTCTAATCCTGTTGCCATATGCAGAAACATCTTCCATGCCTCACCCAGCCTGACCTTGAGAACTTCTAGGGATGGGACATTCACAACTTCTCTGAGAAACCTGTTCCAATGCCTCACCACACTCATAATAAAGAATTGTTTCCTAAAATCTAATCTAAATCTCTCCTCTTTTAGTTTAAAATTGTTCCTGCTTATCCTAGCCCTATACTATCTATCTGGGCAAAAATTCTCTATCCCTCTTTTCTATAAGCCAACTTTAAGTGCTGGGAGGCAACAATGAGATCTCCCCAAAGCCTCCTCTTCTCCAAGCTGGACAACTCTAGCTCTCTCAAGTTTGTCTTCATAGGAGGCTTGCTGCAATCCTCGATCCATCTTTGTGGCTTCCTCTGGACGCAGTCTCACAGGTCCATGCCTTTCTTGTGGCTAAGGACCCCAGACCTGGATTCAGCAGGTGAATGCACATGTGGTCTCATGAGTACAGGGTAGAGAAGGGAATGCCACTTCCAGCTTTGACTCATCACTGCTTCAAAGCAGTGCAGTAATCTGGTGATTAACTGCTTTTTATTGGGGAAAAAAGGTAAAGCCAAGCTTCTGTTTAACCTAGAGCACTGAGAGATACTTCATAAAATACAGTTTCCTTGGAACAAATTTCATGTAAAAGGAACTTTTTAAAAAATTGTGTTAAAAATTGTACACATTGGTAAAATTTACAGTGACAGCATTCATTTTAATATGCAAATTTGGATTTGATATATTTCAGATTTAGTACATCAGAAAAACAATTTTTTTCTTTTATAAAATCCAGACTGTGGATACAGGAAAGCACCAAAGCTTTCAAAGAGCTGCATATTTCTAGACCAAGCTTCTCAAGTCAGTGGAAATAGCTGCCACTGTGGAACTCTTGTTGACTTTATTGCTTATATGTTCCAGTAAAGACTGATTGCCTCAATGTAATTCAAATTAGCTAAAGGCAATGTGTAACCTATTAAAAAAGACACCCTGCATTCAACCAACTGGCAGAAACCAAAATAAAATAAGTCTTAGTTTTCATTACATGACTCTATAGATTTTATTTCTAATCAAGATGTGCTTGCTTTCTTACTTTACTTTCCCTATAGCACTGTGATTTCTAAATGGAAAATAACTATAGTATTTCAGGGCTGGGGTTCTTTTTTCCCTATCACTTCTCCTTTAAATGCATGTTATGGGCCCAATTTCAGCTAAATATTTGACACTGCTTGCAAAAATGAGTTTACACGTAGCATTATCAACACAGGTGTCCTACAATTGCATTTGTAGATAGACATTTCCTTTGTTATAGGTTTAATTGATCTTGACTGCATTGTTAACTCCATACTTCAAGGAAAAAATTCTATGAAACCTGACACAAAAAAAAGGATGACATGCAGGGTTTTTTTCCATCTCAGTGAGTACTATCATTCTTGTCTTGGTTGAACTGGGACAGAGCTAATTTTCTTCTTAATATCTGGTATGGTGCTGTATGCACAAATAATGCATAATTGTTTGCTAAGTAGTGCTGGTCTTAAGTCAAGGACTTACTCAGTGCTTCATGCTCTGTCAATGAGCAGGTGCACAAAACACCTGAGGGAGTGTGGCCATGAGAGCTTCCCCAAACTGAATAAAGAGATATTCCATATCATAGAATGTCATATCTAGTATGTAGACTGGGGAGCTGTGCAGAAGGGACCAGTGGTATTTGAGGATAGGCTGGTTCACGGTCAGGAGGTGGTGAGCAATTTTATTGTCTATCACTTGTTTTTTTTTGATTCTGTTACTATCTCTCCTTATAGTTACTATTATTATTAATCATATTGTCAGCATGCTATTGTTGTTATTATTATTACCATTCTCATTATTGTTATCATTATTGCTATTTTTATTGTTATGATCATATTTTACTTAGATTGTTAAATTGTTTTTATCTCAACCCATGAGTTTATCTTTCTTTCTGATTCTCATCCCCACGGGGTGGGTAGGAGGAGTGAGTGATGAGTAGTTCCATGGTACTAACTTCCTGGCTGGGGTTAAACCATGACAATTTTCTCCTGAGAATCCAATAATAATTCATACTTCTCCTAGAAAGATTTGTCCAGTGCTAATATGTTGCCATAAATTCTACTGTGTTAATGCGTGAAAAATCAGACTTCAAGTGCTCACCAAAATCTTTGCTAATATTATTGTATTTTTTCTCTTTTTTTTATTTTCTTTTTTTATTTGCTTTTTATTACTGAAAATGTTTATTCTTATAAAATTGTGTCTGACAAACAATTTCTGACTCATAATTTTATGGACGCCTAAAAAAATATATTGAAGTCTATAGAAGAACCAAACGAACAAGAAATATGTGCTACCCTCTTTAATAAAAGCCTAAAGCTGAAAGACGAATAGCCAATATTGCACCTGACCCTATAAGCCAAAAATTCTTTTCTCATTTGCTATTTAGGTATTAACTAAGAAGTGTGGAAGTCACAGATGCTAATGGCTGTTTCGTATGTCATCAATTACCACTTTGAAACCAGACACATTTTCTAAATGACAAAACCTTGAGAGAGGGTCAGACAGATTCAAGAGTAGAGTAGGTTAAAACACCCTTTCATTTAATTTCCCAACTGATCTTGGAAGAACAAACCAGAATGTAGAGAAAAAGTTTTTTTGATTGCTGTTGGAGAATATAGATAATAGAGTTGCCTGTACATTGGTTTTAATTTACTTAATATCTTGAAAATGTAACCTAATAGATGAAAGACAGTAATGGAAAAAGTTCTCTGAAACAGCCTGAGGCCCATTCTCAAAGAATCTCAAGAGCTGAAGCCTACACTGTGGTAATAGATGTTGCATGAAGTCCTTGGGGATTTTGGTAGAGGACAGTTTATCTTCTGGCTTCCAATTAGTCCTAAACTCAAGCTCCACTATACTGTCAAGACATTGACAGTTATATTTTTATTGATTTTAGAGTGAATGGTTTTAGGTTATTTTTCTACCAAGGTCTACCCCTCCCATCAATATAAATCCTTCATTTCAGCTACAAGCTGATATTTTGCAAGAATACTCACTCAGTTTTCCTGAGTTCTAACAGTATGGCAATTAGCAGAATGGAGTAAAATTTCATATTACCAGTCAAACTTCAGCCAAGAGATGTAATAACTGTCCAGGTTCCAAAATCTGAATTTGACTAATTTCCTTCTTATATAATTACATTGTTACACATTGCTCAATTTGCTAATTGACTACATAATTTGCCTGACGTGCATATACTTTATTCAGTAGTCTTGCTGGGATTTGGTCACGGGCATTCCTGTAACGTTTGGTGACATCCTGACTTGAAAGGATATTTTTGAACTGTAATTTTGTGTGCAAGTTTGTGTACATATGTATGTACATATGGGTTTCATCTAGTAAAGATAATTCCTTTGAAATTTTGCTTTCACTAATATGTTAGTGCCAGCATAATATTATTCAGCACTCTTCAGTAGAAAAAAAGTACCAGCAACTTCCCTGCTTGTTGCCATGTAACACTTTTATGATCACCTATAGCACAAGGTAGGTCTCAGAAAAATGAGAAAGTAAAATAATTAAGTCCCTTTGCTTTCTCCAGGTTTTAGACTGAAGCTTTCAGAATTTGAATCAGGCACTTTAATGCCATCTAAATCCTGATTTTAGTACATTTGACTGGCTCAAGAGACAGTAAATTTGGTCTGAGAATTGGTCAGTGAATTAGAATATTAATAAAAATTCCTAGAAGTATTGTTGTGGGCAAGACATGAAGCAGAGAAGGAAGAAGCAGATGTGGTTAAAGACAGAGCTTTGAGAGGCTGAGATCTCATGGGAGATAGTCCACAGAGAATGGATGAACATGGAGATAAAGGGTCAAGGGGACAAGACCTGAAAGGAAGCTCAGAATAGAGGAGGAGATTGGCAAAAGGGTAGGGGGGACTGTTGCATATACAGTGTCATGCTTTGTTATTACAAAAGCTGAAGTACATGAACGTTGATGTTATATTTGCAAAAGTCGAATGTTTGTATGGAAACTAGATTCTGTCTATGCTACTGATTTTCACTGTATTTGATAAATCACTTCAACAATACTTTCTAAAGGTGCATGTTCATTATAGTCAGAACATATTGCTCCTCAGTAACAGCAATATTGACTTTTCAGAGATGTAATTAAAGTTGATTTGCTATGCTGTGAATATACGAAGATACATTAATGCAAATAATATGAAAAATAAGGTCATAGGTATTCAAACTAGAGATTTTTTAATCTTAGTCCTTTGGCATTTCAGCTCTCTCTCTCTAAAATGGTGACAGTGCCTATATGTGAAATTTAATTTATTAATGTTTATAAGTAACACATTCTCTGATAATGTAGAAACACTTCTGGTGAAATTAAGAATTCCTTCTCCAGACCAGGCTTTCAGTCTTACAGAGAAAATAAGGAAGAGGGCCAGTGGGTGGAGACCAGGCAGTGGACATTGAGAAGAATGTGAATTATTTAGCAGATCTGGGAAACACACTGTGATATTGTGGAGACAGGAGTCCTGAGAAGAGCAGAGGTAATTAGATGATACATCACAAGACATATCTACAACAGCACTGAATTAACTTCACAGTACCTTTTATCTAGTCAAAAATTTTCCATGGCTTGATTTTTCAATTAAGAATGGAATGGAATGGAATGGAATGGAATGGAATGGAATGGAATAGTTCTAGTTAGAAAGGAAAACAGCAGTTCTCCATTCCAGTTGCCTGACCAAAAGGTAAGTGTGTTATTAAGGGCATTGTCCAAATGACTTTTAAACACTGACAAGAATAGTTTATTTACCATACTCTAGGAAGGCTGTTTTGCTGTTTGATTGCACTCTTGGTAAAGAAATACTTCCTAATGTCCAGCCTAAAATCTCCCTGGTGCAGCTTTGAACTCTTCCCAAGCATCCTACCACTGGTTACCAGACACAAGAAATCAGTACTTCTCTCTCCGCTTCCCTTTCTCAGGAAGCTGTGGTGAGCAAGGTTGCCCTTCAGACTCATTTTCTCCAAACATAATCCTCAGGTGCTTCTCACAGGACATGCCCTTCAGCCTTGTCACCAGCTTTATTGCCCTCCTCTTGATACATTCAAGTACCTCCACATCCTTCTTAAAGTGTGAGGCCCAGAACTGCTCACTGTGCTCAGCGTGATGCTGCACCAGCACCGAATACAGAGGGACAATCGACTCTTCTGACTAGCTGCTAATGCTGTGTTTTATGCACCCCAGGATGAGATTTGCCCTCCTGGTTGCCACAGCACGCTGTTGGCTCCTAATGAGCTGCTGCCAACCACCTTTCTGCAGAACCCTTTCTGCTGGGCTGTTCTCCAGCCACTTTTCCCCCAGTCTAGAATTTTGGTTGACCGTACTCCATCCCAGGTGCAGAATTTAGCATCTGTTCCTGTTAAATTTCAGACCACTGACAATTGCTCAATTGCTCAATGATCTAGGTCCCTCTGCAAGGCATCTTGCCACTCAAAAGAGTCAACAGCACCTCCCAGTTTAATATTGTCAAAAAACTTGCTAGTGGTGCATTCACCTCATTCATGCAAATCAACACAACCCTTTCAGCCAGTTCTTCACCCAGTGCACTGTGTACCCATTCATCTCACAGCTGGACAACTTGTCCAGAAGGGTACTGTGAGGGTCAGTATCAAAAACATTAGTAAGTCCAGTAAAGCTACATCTGCTTTCTTCCCTTCATTACTAGGGAGGTGACCTTACATTGAAGGATATCAGATTATTTAAACAGGATTTTACCTTTGTGAACCAATATTGACTGTGCCTGATGATTGAATTCTCCTATTAATTTCTCTCAATAGCATATGAGTATGATCTACTCCATAATTTTTCTAGGTACTGAAATTAAACAAACAGGTCTATACTTTCCTGGATTTTCCCTTATGCCTTCTTTTAAATTAGAAGAATGCTGGCAAGCTTCCAGACAGCAGGGGCTTTCCCAGCCTGCCAAGACTTTTGATAGATCAAGAATGTTCCTGCTGTAACATTGCTAACTCTTCAAGTACTTTGGGATGAATCACTGTCAGGCCATACAGACTTATGAACATAAAACTGGTCCCTCAGAATTTTGGTGTCCACAAATGGAAAGCCACTGTTTCCATTGTCCTGGACTCATAGAATCATAGATTATATCAAGTTGGAATGGACCCACAAGGATCATAGAGCCCAACTCCCTGCTTCTTGCAGAACTACCTAAGTGTAAACCATATGACCATATGAGGTCATCATCAAGGCACAGGTTTGGTGCTACAACCAGAAGAAACTCATACCACTTGGTATCAGTCCCATATTTCCCTAGACCGCCTCCTGATTTTAACATACTTTATAAAGCCTCTTGTTTTCTGACGCAACACTGGCCGGTTTCATCTGTATTTGAGCTTTTTCAATATTATAAATTTAGCTTCAATTTCTCAGTTAAAAAAAAAAAAAGCCAAACAAACTTTGTTCTTCCTATGTAGTCTATTTTCCAGGACCATATCAGATATTCAGGGAATTGTGGACACATGTATTTTGATTATATTTACTAATATAAAGATACCTGAAACTGGTGGTTACATTGGTGAATTGAAAAATGGTAACAAAATGGATTTACATTCTGTTATCAGCCACTGAGTAACTAATGCTTAATAAATCACTGATAAACATTTAGCCTCAACTTTCCTTTCTGATAGTTGGATAAAATTATGATTTTCATTGTAAAATACTATAAGAACTATATTAAAAAACTGTTAACCTATATACTATTATTTTTTTTCTTAAATTCATACTGATATTAAATGTTCATTCATTTAATTTTTTTTTACTCTAATGCAAAAAAAAAAAAAAGATTAATAGCTAATTTCCTAAACTCAGCTTCCTTTGCTTTTGCCACAGATTACACTCAATTCTACACTGTTCCTTTGGGAAGGCAATGTGTGGCACTCATATGTCTGTAGCAGCACTAGATTCTTCTTGGGCTGGCATCATATTTGGGAGTTGATAGGTTATTTAGATCAATTTCAGAGAAGTTCCACATAGCTTACCCTCCAGCAGCCACCACCAAGACCTGATAGGTATGACCACAGGACAGATACCCATATAAATATGTTACATTTTAGCAACACACCCAGGGAATGTAGAACTAAAGGAGATTATGAGAATCTTTATTCTCTTCTCACTGGCCCCCTTTGTGATGTCTTTTCTGAGGAACTGGATTATTTTGATTTGACTGCAGACTGACAGATTGGACAGTTTGTCCATAACTTCATAAAATACGATAATTAAATGCCTGAAAAAATTGTCTCTTTTGGCAGGTTTAATTTCACTTCTTCCTAATATTGCTGTGTTTTTCTTATTTATGATTATTAGAAATTAAATTGAAAATATAAGGTTAAAAAGGGAAATAGTAAATTGCACATACAAAAAACATCAGGGAAGGGAGCAGAGGCAATAAATTGAATATAAACAGATTTTACAAGTAATCTCATAGCTCAATATGTATGACTGTAGTTCTCTAAATATGTCAAGTACATTCTGAGATGAAAAATCAATCTTCTACAAAAATAATACAGTATCAAATTTCTACAATTATGAGAAGGATACTAGACGATTTTTTTTCTGGAAAAATTGGTCCAGAATTAAGAAAATCTCCCTTGTAGAAATTCAAGAAGGATATGTATTATTGGACAGGGAACAAGAAACAATAAATTAAGGCATAACCTGATGCATTCACAAAGAAGAGTCAATTCCTTATTCCAATNCAAAATAGAAATTGGTTAGCCATGTTCTGCAGTTTCTCTCAGACTGAGCATTTTAAGGTTGTCACAGTCATTCTACTTACTTTTAGTGTACAAAATTAATTTTTTCAGAAATTTTTACATGGTGATTAATCTTCATGTAACTAGTAAAGCTTGAATCATTCATTAAGAATTAGTAAATTATATAAAGCTCTCCCTCATACAATTGATTCCCTCTTTTTATTGGTGTTTTGATCTTATAAACAGGCATCTCAGGGAATTTCAGGTATGATTGTCTGTTTCATCAAAGACTAACAGTCCCAGTCATGTCCATGTTACATGCCATGACATCAGAAGGCACAAATTGAAGTACAATAAAGTTAACCATCTTGCTTCTCAGTTTCAATGTCTTAAGTCATCAAATTGGCCATCATGTTGAGATCATATGAAAAACAGTTTTTCTGCCAAGACAGTCTGAGTAACAGCTGTGTTCAGACAAATTGACACTACATGAAGGAAAGAGTAATAACGAGAAAAAACTAAAAGCACATGTCACAACAGTACTTAAACATTATTGGATTTTACTTTTTTTTAAGAACAAGGATTGGGAACACAGATCTCAGCTCGTGATCTCTTTTTTTTTCACAGCAAGGGCTATAACTAGTGCACTAAAGAGTAAAACTCACTTTTTCAAGTCCAATAAATCTTAAATTGTTTCCTGCAAAGAAACTGCCTTCAGCAGACTAACTTGATAATGCCACAATAGCAGAGCAACTCAAGATCATATTTTTAAGAGCTGGGAGATGTGAATGTTGATCCTTGAAAAGAAGAAAAGAGTACTTTAGAATCTATAGTACTAGACAGTACATTCAGGGAATAATTATGATTCTCCACTATGATTTCTTGTTCTGTTTTGAATATTTATGCTGTTGTTACCACTCCTAAACATCAAAGTGGATCTTTCATTGAAAACTAGAATTTCCTGGCAACTTGGTATTCTGTCATATAGCTAATCATAGGTGTGTTATTTTGTTTCTAGATTTTTCTTTTAACATAGATTCACTTCAGTTTCTATGGAGGCATATAATGGACTGGCCAAAGCATATCATATTATGAAAGCCATAGATTTAATAATTACTTGTGTGGTGTATTTGGGTAACTTCATATAGAGTAAAAATTAAAATATATTTATTAAAATATTTACAAATTATACAACATGAGGTTTTAAAAATACTACATGTCAGTATTATGCCCTTCTAAACAGAATTGTAAGGTATTGGGCTGAACTGAGTATCTGCTTTTTTTCCACTGCAGTCACTAGAATGAAGACATTAATTCAAGTGGGTAAGGACTGTGAAAGTGGCAAGCAATTAACAAATTGACAAATGAACAAATTGAGAAACAAAACCTGACAAATAAACCAATTGGCAAACTGGAAAACTGACAAATTGGCAAACAGCTTGGTAAGATGGAGACATGCTTGAAGTTTATTAGAAAGAGCAGTTTAGGTAGTATAGATTGGGAAATTTGATTTAAGGTCCTCTCTGGCACTGGGTAGTAGTTTTTCACTGAGATACTATGAATAAGAAAAGGAGTAAAATGTAAGACTAGAATATGGGCTTAGACATTTTAAAATCAAGTTGTGTGAGAATTAAATATTACCTGAGAACTGGTAATCTTTGGACTACAAGCTAATTTATCTTTACTTCACTTATCTTTTTGATGAATAAATGTCCCACATTTCAGAATGCAATATCTAAATGGTAGACTGGATATCATGAGTAGCTCCTATATGAAGTATGCAATGGCATTGAGTAAGACTGCTTGATAGGAAGACCTGGTTCACTTCCAGACATCCTTGGGCACAATCCTGAGCCCACATGGTAGAGTTTGGAGACAATGTGATTCACATCACCTCTTATTTTAGCCTGCAAGTTTCAAGTTGTTTGTTTATTTGTTCATGTGGTGGATTACCTTGGCTAATGACCAGACACCATCCACCCACTCTCTCACTCCCCCTCCTCAACAGGACAGAGAGAGAAAGTGAGACGAACAGCCCCAGGGATTGAGATAAGGGAGATTGCTTACCAGTTACAATCTCTGGTAAAAAATTACTTGACTTGAGGAAATTAATCTAATTTATTAAAAAAAAAAAAAAAAGGAAAAGTAATGTAAGATGGTGAGAAATAATGAGAGAACTAAAACTGCCTCACATAGACACAGGCTTTTCCCAGACTCGATTTTACTCCTTAATTCATGGGGCTCCTCTACCCTCCTCCCCCTGCTCTAAGCATTGCAAGGGAATGGAGGTTGCAATCAGGTGCTAGGAATTCCTCTCTGCTGCCTCTTTCTTCTTACACTATTTATTGCTGAAGCACAGGTTCTTTTCCACAGGATACAGTCCTTCTTAAACTTCTCCAAAATGGGCCCTTCCCATGGGTTGCATTTCCTAAAGAACATGGGTCCTTTCCCTATGGTAATGTCCTTCAGGAACATTCTGCTGTGGCACGGATCACGTGGATCTGGCATGGCCACAGTTCCTGACAGAAAATCTCCTTGTGCATGGGCTCCTCTCCAAGGGCCACAGCTCTTACTAAAATTCTGCTCCTGCATGGACTCTCCATAGGCTGCAGCTTCTCTCAGGGCATCTCCACCTCCTATGGTGTGGCTTTCTCCACAGATTGCAGTGTGAATTATTCTGCTGCAGCATCAGCCTCAATGCAAGTGGCCAATCTGTGTTTCCATGGTCTTTTCCAAAGGCTGCAGGGCCAACTCTGCTCTAGTGCATGGAGCATTTTCTCTTCCTTCTTCACTCACCTTGATCTCTGCAGGGTTGTTTCTCTCACATTCTTCTCACTCCCTTCTCTCATAGCTGCTACATGTTGTTTTTTAACCTTTCTCAAGTATGGTGTAATAGAGACACCATCAGCATCTGGCCAGAGGCAGGTGTTTTTTGTAGCTGGCAATCCTGCTGTAGGTGGGAAAGTCGCCCCAGACTCCCAAGGCAAATGTTTGTTTGCTCCAGGACTATAACGCACTGTAGGCTATAGAGTTTAATGGTATTAATTATCCTGGCTCTACAAACTTCAAAAACTGTGTATCCCCATGAAGAAACTGAAAATCTGTCTTGAATAAGATGTACTTTCTAAGGGAAAGATATGATCTGCAGTTAATACAGATGACCAGGTTCAGTTTAATAAAAGACAGAGATTGATCAAATATTGGACAAAATTACCTAAAATCATCATTTCATATATTACTTGTTCCTATTTAAAAAAATATATAATTTCATTTATGCATTTTCAGTAAAAAGTAATCATGAAGTTTTAACAAAAAAGAAAAGAGAATAAAAATATAAAATATGCTGAGAAAAAAGTCACAAGAAGCTATGCCATAAAAAAGTAATGGTAGATATTCAGAGGCAGAAAGTACACCTAAAAGTTATCCTTTCTCTGTCACAACCTTCTTAGAACAGTAAACTAGAAGAAAAAGAAACACATCAGAAGAATGTAGATCTTATTTATTTGGAAACAAAAAAAACTTATTTGTTCTTGATGTAAGGGAAAAGACTCTTGTTATCACCTCCTGCTACTGTCACAGTGCCATAATAGCAAGCAAAAGGAAAAACTGTGTAACTCAATACATAAGGTGACCTCCAGGGCAGTTCTAGGAGGTACAGCAGATATGGCCTCATGCTTACTAATGTGTGATCTATGTGTGGATGACTGTAGTAGTTTCTGTGAAGAACATTGAAAATGGTGCAACAAAACTCAGGAATTTTATGAAATAGAAAACGCTAAAAGAAAGAAGCAGGCATTGATATTAAAAAAAAATTCTGAATACATGACTCCCAAACACTACTTCCAGATTCATGATTTTTCATACCTTCATTAAAATTCTCTAAATTAGATGAAAATGGGGATACCTACAGTCCCATACAGTAATAATGGATAAATCCAGTTGACAGAGCAAGGCAAGCTCTCTGAATGTTTTTCCTTTGTTGTCTATGCAAGGGAACTTATATCTAGGTCCCAAAGGCATGAATGGGTTTTAATGGTACTGAGGAGCCTCTCCTAGAGGCCCCACACCCACAGGCCCAGGAGCCCCATTCATCTAGGTCTGTGAATCTATGCAGGAGAGAGGCTATGTACTTAGGCTTCCAGCTCCATCTGTATTACAGATGCCTGGGCTTGGACTTCTGCATGACTGGTCCTGACCTTGCATCTGAGCCTGGCATCCTGGTGCTATGTCTGACACTGGGCACCCTATCTAGCACTGTCCTGACTCCCACCCACAGGAGGAGGCTTCACCTCGAATCCTGTGTTCACTTTTGGGTCCTTCACTACAAGAAAGACATTGAGGTACTGGAGCATGTCCAGATAAAACAACAAAGCTGGTGAAGGATCTGGAACACAAGACCTGTTGAGGAGCAGCTAAGGGAGCTGTTGGGCCATGCTGCCTAATAGACTGCATGCCTGAGGCTACTGCACAGTATCTAAACTAAATAAACCTTAACTGCTTCTCTGCTAGAGAGTAAGTATGTATTGTGTCATGAGCTTTTCATGCATCATCCTTCTTTGAGCATAGAAACAGGGGGAAAAGTGAGAGCAGAAGCCAAACGGACATAATATAAATTTCAACTATTTTCCATTTTGGTACCTTTAGAATTTCAATAAAAGCATAGAAAGCAACAAAGAGCAGATTCCTGGCTTATCTGGGTCAACAAAATTATGTTAGATATTAAAATGATCAGAAAGTTCTACACAATGAAAAGTTTGGGACAGACTCTATTTAATAGGATATAGGTGCCTTCAACACTGTTGTAAAGGTATGGCTATAACATATAAACCTGGTGAGAGCTAAAGAATCTCACCTATAAAACAGTCTGGGAGAAGACTGTTTCAGGTTTGCTTTAATGAGTTCTGTCTGTATCAGCTATGAACTCTGCCTTGGCATTGATGTCCAATCTCTCTCTTCAAAAGCACACATATTTGAAATAAATTTAGACTAGAATAAAATACACTGTCGTCCTGTCAAGCACCTTATCTCCCAATAAGAAAGTAGCATAATCATGAAGTATAGATGTTCAGCTACCTCAAAAAGTATGACAGTTGAGACAGGGAGGGAAAAAGTATTATTATTGTTTCATTATTGCACAACAGAGTGCTGAAAACTGGGATTTAATATCTTTATAGGTGCCTCATTGTAGTATTTGAATATCTTAGAATCATACTTGTTGACAACATATCCTAAATAATTGTGTGTCCTGAGAGCCAGCATCTTATTTTAATTGCTCCAGTAGGTATTCAAATTAATTATTTTAAAGTAAATGTAATAATTTTAGTTATTCCTTGTCTAATTGAAGTATCATTCTTCCCTAAGAAACAAGGCATAGATAAAGAAAAAACACTATATGAAGAAGGTAGTTTTATTCTTAAAGACACCTAAAGAATAAATTTCTATAAACTTATCATAGCATTGTCTTAACACAAAGCACAACCATATTGAAAAATTAACGACCAGCTTATACACTTACTGGAATAGAGATATCCCTCTTTCCTGTTTTATCAAAATAATTTCCCTCAGCAGGGAAAAAAACATCAAATTTAGTAAGCTAACAACAGTGGAAACGAGTATTTTGACCAAATAGTACCCTGCATTTTGTTTTGGTACAGAATCTTCATACTTATTTCACTCCCCATCAGCTTTATAAACATTTCTGCAAGAAGTGAAATCACTGAAATTTTTCCTTCAGTGAGAAAAAGATGTTTTTGGTTTCAGTCATATAAAGAATTAAGTAGAACACTTTACCTTTCAGACAGATAGTTTCTCTGGGAGATGTCCCAATTAAGCAAATACTCCAATGAACTGGAGCATTTAAATGGAGATGGAAGAACTTCATCCTTCATAGAGTATAAGAGTAACAGATGAAATACAGAGATAATGTCAAAGAAAATTATTTGTTTTCTAGATGAATACAATCACTTTATTACCCTATTCAATTATCTTTTAATAGTTAATTGGTTTAGAATTAAATATGCATTCCTGAGAGAAACTTGCATGTTTTCCAGTGTTTGCTTGACTGCAAGACCATGCTATCTGCCCTCTCTTCTGTTTTGTGTTAACTGCTAAGCACCTATCAATGACTTTTTGAAGCTGCCATTGAAAGAACTGCAATGAATTGCTCTTTTGCAAGGTTGTATATCAATTCAAAGATATCCAGGTATAAAGACTGTTTAAATTTATCACTAACATCCTAGTTTGCCTAAGAATCATGCCCTCTGTGCATGTTTACTCTCTGTCCTTTAACTTGCAGGCTTTCATTATTGTCAAAAACCATAGGAAAACATATTTTGAAAAATCAGCCTTGATAACTCCTGCTGATAAAAAAAGACGAACAGGTCACAGAAGAAAAGCATGTGGAAACCTCAATTCACATTATCGACTGCCACTATCTCAAAAGATTCTCTTCAAAGGGATCAAGAGCTTTTTTCTGATAGTAGTATATAAATGAGCAGAGTATTGAGGTTATACACTGGTTATGCAGATGCCATTTTACTGGATCTCAAGAAGAGCAGACAGGTACAAGTTGTCCTTTTCATCTATCTACAGTCCTTGAGGATTCATAACTCAAGTGACTTTAGAGCTTGCCAATGGCTACTATTGTAGCTACAAGATTTTCCTTGCAATAGGCTTCATCAAGAGGAAAAGTTCTAGATTGTATTATCACTTTCTTCTAGAGCTTCTCTGGCATAAGAAATAAATAAAACCAAACAAGAAAGACCTTCAAAACTCAATCAGATAGTGGAAATAAAAGTACTTTGAGAAATTTCCGGGTTTTTTTGCTTCAGTGGTGTCTCAAGGAAGAAGCTATAGAAAAATCATAGAATAAACTGTTTTGATTTTCCCACATTACGTTGACTACTCTGAAAGAAAAAAGGATGTCAAGATGGAAGAGGTTGTGGTAGGGAGGCAAACAGAACCAGCAGTATCGTTTTAAGGATGAAGGTAAAGAAGTTTGGACTGCTAGATTTTTGCTTTGAATGAGTAGCAAACTGTCATCCACCCATATTGGCAGAGGCTAATTGTAATAATGTTCGTTCCATTCCTGGTGGCCATCTACAGTAACCTCTTCTTTGTTAATGAAAAAATTTTCTACTTTTGTTTCTCTTAAAAGAATTTGATTCACATGTTTTCTTATGGCTATGAATGGTGGATGAAAGAAGAGAGAAAAGTGATGGGAGTATAACAGAAGAAAAGGCTTTTAGAATTGCTGCAATACTCCTGGCACTTGAGACACCATAGAACTAAATACTGTAACTGGACACAGTTAACAGTGCCTGCTCACAGGCATAGGATTAAAAAATACCATTTACATACATTAGGATTCAAACCCCTGTGTGTTTTTGCCTCTTTCACATCCTGTCGATTCACACCTGCCATATTTCAATCTTAAACTGTCAGAACATAGCCTAAAAGCCAAGCTCTTCATGCCAGCCTGATATGCCACACCACAGTAGCTGGCATGTACTCAAGTAGCCCATCTTCTAATTCTATTTACTCTGAAAGAACTCCTACTTTTATCTTTTGAAGTTGTTTCTTGCTGTGAGCCTGGTTAGGGAGGTTGATTGGGAAATTTAGTTCAAAAATGCATCTAAATCACTAAATCCTAACAAGTTAAAAACTAAAATGAGAGAACATAGTTAGTATTCTAAGTTATACTGCTTTAAAACAAGTACTTCTCAGACTGGAGAACTGAACAACTGCAGAACTGTCTGAGTGTCATCATGTGGTGAGTAGAGGTAAGATTTATTCTAGCTGAGCTTCCTATACATATATATAAATACATTCTTTGAACAGTTTTATTCTGCTTGATTTACCTTCATATGGCCCAGTCTGGCCCAGTGAATAATGTTTATTAGGAGAGCTATGTACTTATACTTAATAGTTGATACAGCTTGATCCCCAGTGATATGAATGATTTTGATCCCCAAAATGATATGAAACAAATACTGTTTCCTGAAACCCAAATAAGAGATTAATTGCACGCATCTCAGGTTAACCTGCAACCTTTGATTTCAATCCATGCTTTATTTTGAACAGATGCTGTGAACTATCCCCAAATTTACCTGTTATCACACAGCACCAGCTGAATTTACAGAAGTCTGTTCCAGTATTTAATTAACTTTTTATTACACAATTAAAATTACTTTTACCACAAGCAATAGTAAAGACCTACAGTGCTTCTTTACTTGATCCAGTGACTTAACTAGCTTTGAGGGGAACTGCTACTTGAACCCCTGTGGCTCAGATTTCCAAGGATAAATCATCCCTCCTTCTGTGTTTCAGAAAACTTCATAGCATCTCTTACTTACCTGTTTTTATTTTTAACTCAATTGATTCAGTTAAAGGTAGAAGATAGGGCATTTTGTCTCCCAGAAGACTTTTTTGACACCTGATCCATTTATTTACATATTTGGTTTAGTGGATTCTTCATAGCCTAACTGGGCTTGCCATTCACTTTTTCAAGACTGACACAGCATTTTATTCATAAAATATTTATTTTGCATACATTGCATACATATTTTGCAGTTGTGTGACTTGACACTTTTGGCAGCAGGACCATATTCCTATTTACCCTTTCCCTCACTACCACCCTTGTCAATTCATTACTTTTTATACTGTGTTCGCTTTAGGTAAAAACCAAAACAGAACAAAACATAAACAACCCTGCCCCCTATCAAACTGTAACAAAATTCTTTTTCTGCTGTCTAAATTTTCCACAGATGGCTGTCTGAGCAACAATTTAAAGAAGTTCCTCTGTGCATTTTTTTCTACCCTGTCTCCAAATTAAGCAAGATGGAATTTCTGCTGTGATTTGTGCACTGTAATTCAGTTTTGAGAAAACAATCAACTCTGTAGTAAAAACAAAATAAAAACCCATTATCAATATGAAGTATATTGAATAAAAATTATTTTAAAAATTAGAAATAAAAAAGAAGGTAAAGTTTGTAGGAACTGGATGTGGAAATATAGGGGTCAAGTCCCATGTGCATACGGTTGATAAAGTCTAATCAGTTTATAGATATGAATATATAACAACGATATAGTCTACAACTTAAAATCTGGTAATGTACTTAAATGAAAACACCATCTATGAGTATAGGAATAAATATAAACTTACTTTTCAAAAGACACTCCTATTTCTATCAGCAGAGTAAAAATAACTGCTGAATGTGCTAGATGCTGTGAGCTCTCCAATTGTTAAACTTTTAATGAAACTAAATCATGATAATTCCTTAAGATTTCCTGTTGTCACTTATCTTTTGAGGGAATAAAGTGCTATTAGTTGTCTTTATATGCTTTAAATGAAGTACATCTGATACTTTTTACTGATGGTTTGCCAGCCAATTTATATTATAATGTATAAAATCCCAAGGATCTTACATATAGTGGATAATTAATGTGGTCAATATACAAGTATATATATATAGTCTGAGACATTGCATAATTACACTGTAAAAAACTCACAGTGAATTTAAAAATAAATAAATAAAATTAAATAAATTAAAATTATAGGAAATATAATGTAAGTTGGTGTATTCCACACCACAAAATGTTTACTTCTATTTGGCTTTATTTAACCATTTAAACTGGGGGGTCACCACAGGAAAAATAACAAGCACTTTGAAAAATGGGCACACATTTTCAGGTAGTTGCATTAAGCCATAGAATAGCTTTGTTATTTTGTTATATTTTTGTTATAAAATTTTGTTATGTAACGTGTAACACAAGTTTTGTGATAAATTTAGCATCTAAGTCAATGATTCAAAAGTATGCTTATAGTACCCAAAATGATGTAGCTTCAAAGCCACTATATAAGCTGCTGTTACATTAAAAACGGATTGTGTCATAAACTGTTGGATGCCTTAGATAATATTTGCTATGTAAAGGAAAACACTGTTTAAACACCAATTGCCTGTGAAGAAAAGCAATGCTCTGTTGCTGAATGTCTGAATCCATTTTGCTACGAACAGATGTTAACAGGAACAGTCATTACATTAAACTGCATTAATTAAATATTGACAGAACAACCTTAGTAGATGAATTTATTAAAACAGCATGGGGGCTGATTAGCAATTAGCAGATTGATGTACTCATGATTATTTGCATGTGACAGCAAACAATCAGACAGTAGAGAGAATATTTTCCATGTTATCCTTTCCTACTATTTGAACCAGGAAATTTCCCACTGGATTAACAAACAGAGTTAATGACTCCCTTAAATTGTTCACAAGTTTGTATTAATTCTTATGACATTCTGTTACCACTGATTCTGTAAACAATTTTCCCAACAAACAAAAGAACTCCAACTTTTCATGCAGTTACATGTAACAGTCCTAGATGATATGTTGGTAAGAAATGAAAACAATACTTTCATGAGCTTTTTTCCATCTACAAAGCAGGCAGAAAAGTTAGTCAAACCAAACTAGTGTTCCTTCATTACAAGAAGACATCATTCCTTTAGTCTATGAAAATTAGCATATCCATACAGTTATTTTTTCTTTTCAATAGCTTTAAACTTTCACCATAAGGTTGAGAGGTTCCTGAATGGTGCTGACTGTGATTCTAATCAAAATAATTGAATATTAGCTATTGCATTGATTTAAAGGAAGTAGGTAGTCTTAGCTAATTATTTCTATGAAAAAAACTGTTTCTTTCATTTATAATGTCTCTGGAAGGTGAATAATTATGTATAGTTAGTTTAAATTTATCCTTGTGATTTCCAAATGTAATGGATTAAATTATTCCAATTAGGTCATAAAAAACATACAGCATGAGCCTGTGATTATATTTTTAAGAAAAACTTTTAAATACCTTCTTTATTGCTGTACTCATGCACATGCACAGTTAATCTCACATCTTCATTCTCTTCCACAAGTGCCTGGTCAATGGCAAGCAAAACAGTCAATGCCTACTGACAATCTGCGCTTGAAAGTGCCAATACACAGTCTAGTGCTGTCTCCTACGGTGGCTGATAAAGTTAAAAGAAAGACTGATGTGTGCCATGCCAACAAGCCCCCCTCAGCCACTCAGTCACTCATTCCCCTCCAGTGCAATGGGGTAGTGAATTAGAAGGGTTAATAGTGAAAAAACTTTTATATTGAGATAAAAACAGTTTAATAGGGAAAGCAAAAACTTTGCACACAAGTAAAACAAAACTAGGAATTAAGCTATCATTTTCTATGGGCAGGCAGGTGTTCAGCCATCCTCAGGAGACCAGGGCTCCATTTTACAACATGGTTACTTGGGAAGACAAACATCTCTACTCCAAAAATCAGCTCTTTCCTTCTTCTTCCCCAGCTTTAAAGGCTGAGTGTGATGTCACATGCTCTGGAATATCCCTTGGGCCAGTAGTGGTCAGCTGTCCCAGCTGTGTCCCTTCCCAACTCCTTCTGCATCCCCCGTCTCCTTACTGGTAAGAAGCAGAAAAGGCCTTACCCTGTGTTAGCCCTGCTCAGCAGGAAAGAAAACATCTCTGTTATCAACACTTGGAGGCACAAATCCAAAACACAGCCTCATACCAGATACTATGAGGAAATTTAACTCTTACCCCAGCCAAAATTAGTAGAGTGCTAAAAAACATTTGGTAGAAAGAAACTAGTCATTTAATTTCTTCTTGCAGAACTTTAGCTAGAGCTCACTAAAACATCTACTGAACTGAAATGCTGTGTCACAACTGGGCGTAGCTAAGGGACTTAATTTTGTGCTATTAGTACAAACTAAATTGGTAATATAGTTGCAGTGTTATTAGTACAAACAAAGGACTTTGCAGAAGCTCCTTGCCCATACCCTATTAATCATTATTTAAAATAGCTACTTCAGGAGGATTTATGAGAGTCAGGAATAACCAAGTGTTTTGCTGTACTCTATGTAGTAGTGCAACAAATCTTTCCATGCCAAGGCCTTGAACAAACCCTCTTAATTTCAATAGATTTTCTGATTTTTTAAATATTTTTTTCCCAACTGCTTAAATATGATGAGATGAACTGTCAGTTTCTGACATTGATTATTTTTTTTTGAGGTAGCTCTTCTATGAAAATGAACAAGTCAGAAGGTTAGCCATAAAAATGTCTTTAAATATTGTATTTAATACGTGTTTGTGTGTATGTGTCTTCTTCTGGAAGTAGTGATTTCATAAAAGTCAATAAAGTATTTAATAGAGAGTGTTTAATACTAAATGATCCTAAGATTTAGACTGACTGAAGAGTCAGTACCTAAAAACTGGCACATTTCACAAGAATGAGGTTAAAAGCAATTTCTAATCTATTTCCAGATATTTACTTCAGGCTACAGGGCATATCCATCTACTTGGGATCTACAAAAAAGGCAGCCTTTCAAGAAGAAAAGAATCCAATGGTTTCTGATACAGTAAAGTCAAAGAAGGAGATTTCTGCTTGTATAATAATTTTTATACACACATTTAGACAGAAGCCATTTCACTGCAGGCTCTACCCTGCTAAAGTAAATGCAAATCCATTTCTTAACTCCCAACACTACCTGCCTGCCTGCACTGCACTTCCCTTATCCATATCCTGCCCAATTAGAAAAGAGTCCAAGACATTGTTTTGGAGAGCAAGGTCAAGACTGAATGTGTGTCACCCGCAATGCCACTTGGTCACTTTGAGAAGACAGACACCTGGCTTCAATACTCCAATGTCTTAACATTAATTAGCTGGCAGGGGACTTGATTAAATCTAAATTATTCTTGAATCACAGAGTAGATGCGCTTTAATGACGTGAACGTTAGAGAGAAATTTTGCTTAGCTTTGAATGGCAGACCTATAAATTTATTTAAACTTAATACAGTATATTTTCTCTGTAAGTCTTTACAGCAGAGCATTTGTTCTCCTACATCAGAGCCAAGCATTTCATTTCCATCTCTGTCTGAAATCATCTTCTGAAGGTACTTACTTAATCTCTGAGATTAGATTCATACCTTTAACAGGTCACAGAGGAGCTATGAAAACTTCAGGCATAATAAGAAATTAGCAAAATTTCCAGCAGTGGAGCTCTTGGTCTTCCTAATTAAAGGCTTCCATGTCTTTATGCCTCTAGAAGTTTTGAGGCCCATTAGACTAATGTGTCTACATTAGAACAGAAGACAAAAAAAAGAAAGAAATTTGCTTCAGTCTGGTTTTGTTTCTCAATAATTGTGTGAAAGCTGGAATTCTTTGTGTTTCTGTGAAATTATCTGTCATAGTGAAAGAAATTAAAGTAAGTTTGTAACTCAGCTCTAGTAAATACAGATGTGAATTTCTGTAGTTCTGAGTAGCAGTGCAAACTTCTTTAAGCCTACACACAATAAGTCATTATTCTCCAAGGGAAACATTGTCTCACAGATGCATACCAAGGAAATAGAAAAGTGACATGATTTATTTTAAATTATAATTTAAAAAAAATCATTGAATACATAGGCTGGTCTGGTGAGTATTGATGTAGTTCCCCCACCAGAAAAAAAGAATATATTTTGATTTGGTAAGTGTTCAATAATGATTAATTTTAAGATTTTTTTAAATGAAAAATTGTGCAGGTTTTTAGATAAACTGATTTTAAAAATTCTGATTTTTAATGGAACAGTAATATAGTTCCCTTCTTACATAAAATTTAAAATTATTAATACTGTAAAACAATATATGTAGCTCCTAGGTATGAATATGACTCAACACTCAGCACAATTGAGCTTCACTTTTCATTTTCATTTTATTATCTACTTTTAAGGAGGTAATTTAAGTGTGTTCTGCTTTATACTGGCTCTACTTAGGCAAACCTCTGATCCACTTAAATAAGATTTCACTAAAGAGCTCTTAAGCTTATCAATTGGCAGAAACATGTAAAGACAGTTTTGTGGTTTGGGAATTTTTCACTGGGGTTTCTTTTGTGTTGTTTTCAGTTGTTTTTTTTTCCTTGTTTTTTTTTGTTGTTGTTGTTTTTTGGGGTGTTTTTTTGTTGTTGTTTGTTTTGGTTTGGTTTGGTTTTTGGTTTTTGGTTTTTGGTTTTTGGTTTGTTTTGCTTTGTTTGGGTTTTAGCTTCTCATCTTTAATTGACACTGCATCCATCAGTATCAAAATCCATATCTGTAGAAACCACACTATCATATTTTGGCTGGCACATACGCATAATTTAAAGTCTGTAAACATACTCATAGGTTGAAATGTAAAATTCTGCAGAAATTTTAAAAAACATCTGGCAGCACTTAGGAATCCCCATTCATTTTTCCTTATTAAACTGTCTCTTACAGCTTAACTAAGGAGTTATTTCTAATACATAATTGTGGAAAACACTGGAAGAAAATGAAAGTAAACATCAGTTATATTCTGCAAGATGGTTTTATACGATAAAAATCTCACTCATCCACTAAGTCCATTTTCAGAAGCATGCACCAAACTCCAACATGGAAGAATCTATTAAGTGGTACTTTGGTACTGTCAGGCATGCTTTCCTCTATTACACAAGTCTTTTTTTCAGTACAAAACAGTTTAACTGTGAGCAGCCTGAGAGAAATGTTTGCTGCAGGTGCATAAGCCATCTGTGATGCACTCATCTCACTCAAGAACAATAGCTATTAACAAGTCCCACAGCCTGTGAAATATGTAATATAAAAGGGCCACCAATGCTGGAGAAGCTTCTAGGAAATTATCAGCTGATATATTAAATATTCTCTTGGAATAAATTATTAACCTGTTCAGGAAAATTGTAGAAACAGAGGAAAGCCAAGATCTAAAACAGTAGAAAGCTGAAGTTGATACAGTAATATCTAGCCAGAGGTACTTTCAGCATGTCAAAAGAGCTACTGATGCTTATTTGGTATATCACTACATTCGTGCAGCTGCACACTGCAGTGTGGAATCTTATGACATCCAAATTAATTGTGTGAAAGATTTCAATTACTGTAATAATTAATTGCAGTGCTATGCTAATTCCCATATTGAAAGCATCTTAGATGCAATGAATACATAAAACAACTTTGTATTTTTATTGCTTCTGCCAGTAAGGCAGTGGCCATCTGAAATGAGAGTACAAATTAGAAGCAGGGCAACTCGAACGTAAAAGCTGAACATCTATTTTTGTTAATGAAATGTAGCAGACTTCTAAACATGGCAGGCAATATGTTGAAATCTGAAAAGGTCAGATGATGCACAATGCAAAACCTGTACCTTCTAAAATTATAATTAATTTCAGCCTATTCTGTCAAATAGAAACTGCAAGCGACTCTCAGATTAAACTCACCAGCAGAATGTAGGTATCTCCAGAAGGAGCCAAGCTGCCAAGAAAAATTTCCCCTCCCCAGAATTAAATTGAAAAAGAAAATACAGCTGTTTATATTTTAATAACACAGGCATATATACTAATTGCCCAGCATTAACTTCAATTTTGAATGGAATTATTGCAGAAGTTATTTATGCATTTCTGCAAAAATGTTTTGAATAGTATCTTTTTAAAATGTAAGAGAATATCTACATTCTCAATCACTCACCAAACAAGGATTTTGGTGGAAATTTTTGTTTGTAAAAATCTTAGTGCTCTACCTTTTCTTTAAAAAACTGTTCTCAGTGCAGCAATCACAACTTAGCTAATGACTGATTTCAGGTGTACTAAAGAGCAAACAGAACAATTTAAGCAAAACTTATGGACAGTACTGGTGGTAATTTTAACTATTTAACTATTGTATTTTTGAAATACACAAATTTTTCACCTTATAAAGTGGAGAAAAATCAGGTGTTTAAAGGTCAGGGTTTCTTTAAAATATAAATGAAATCTATACGCTGTTATCTGAAGACATTTATTTGAAAATTCAGCATTAATTTTCCAGACATAAGTTAATTGTTTTAAAACTCTCACATCAAAATTATTCAGTTTTGTTGATCAAGAGAGGTCCAGCTTCAATGGTTGATGTTCAATATGTTCTTAATTACTGCCACATTGAAATCTAATCAATAGTCCTTATAACATAAATACACACATATATATGTATAGTGTCTTTTCATCACCTACAGAAAATAAACATTTGTTGAATGATATTACTGAATTCAATTCCCTGTTCCTATCTGGTAATTAGCCATTGGTAATGGTTTATTTAATAATAAATAAACCATCTTCACCATCCTCCCTTACTCAGCTGGCCTTACAGTTGTCTATAATTTTTTCCATATGAGCTTTCTGGATTTTTTATCTAATGGTTAATACCAGCTATTGCCAGTTTTCTCTTTATTGAAGTTTACTGGACTTTTTACTTTGTCTTTTAGAAAAAGCTGATTTATACCAGAAAAAAAAAAAAAAAAAAAAGGTTTTGGGGAACCTAAAAAAATCTTTTAAGTAGCTTCCAAATATTAATTATATTGCTGTTTTTTATCTTCTTTCTCAGTGTGACTGGCTTGTAATTTTATGTTTTCCATTTTGTGAAACTGTCACAGCATCCTCGAGTTTAAAGCAAACAAACTGGCACATTTACCCCAGAGTATAAAACAGGCACTTCAGGCTCCTTGCAAATGTAGACAACTTACAGCCACTTGGAACTAAAAATCAACTAGCTTACAGTTCTGTGATCTGCTTCCCTATGTTTCATGGAATGTAGTTTGAGGTAAAATTCAAGCCACAGAGTATGCAGATCCTTGATTCTCCTTAGATGTAGCAACTGTTTGATGTAAGCACTTACAAATTGCAAAGAACAGCTTTGAACCAGTAACCCCAGGCTTTTACCACAGACTGAAGTTCCTCATGACTTTTGTTCTGTACTTCATGAAGAGTATTTAATGAGCACATCTCTTTCCTAATGGGATGCTATGGTCTTTAGCACACATCTTCTTTAGCACAGCTTCAGTTTTATTCACTAGAGTACCAATCTGTGAGTATCCAAGAATATTTGGAACTGACTTTGAGGTGAAGATATACTACACTATACTAGACTACACCAGACCAGAATCATTAAGGTTGGTGAAGGCCTCTAAGATCATCAGATCCAACTGTTAATAAGTTAAGGCCTTCCACTTGTTTTGTTTCTCCTTTTGTTGCTTTAAGCTTTTGTAAGAGATTTCTAGTTTGTAATTTTGATATTCCAATCATATGATTCTATCTACTACTTTTCAGTAATATCAACACAATTAAATTTATGCTTATAAATGAGCAATTTATGAGCTCAAATTCACACTGTTTAGAAGCCTGTCTCTTGGCAGATATATACAGGGCATATATATTTCATATATATATATGAAATATATATTTATATGAAATATTGTATTATTTTCATATGTAATAGTTACACAGTGAAATTCTTCTTGACATTTTTATTCAGTGCTAAATGAGCTATTGTTTTTTCTCTTTTATGTTTAGTTTAGTCCATGTTGACTCAGTCAACTGGGTAGTCATCTTGAAGGTCTTCCTCTTTTCACTTCAATAAAGCTTATTCAAACTTATATGTACTCTCTTAAAATAAAACATGGGTCATTTACCAAAGTTTCTGTCTTATTCTTTTCACTGACAGATGTTTGCTATCAGAATTTTCAGGAAGTGAATATTTCAGGACACAGTGCTTCCAAGCTAAGAGAAAAACTCATTAGTAATTTCAATAACTTTCAATTTCTTTTGATTGCATGTGTAGAGAAGTCCTTATTGCACTGTCCCATGTTCCTTTCTGCTATTACAAAGAGTTAAAGACAGAAAGTAGCTTGTTTAAAAAAAAATAAGAACATCATTTGGGGTTCCATGGTCAGCTTCAGATTTTAAGTAACGTAAGTGTAAGATGTTTTTATCTTCTGCCCCCTTGATCAAAATTTCAGTTTAGAGCAGTTTAGAGCAGAGTTGCAAGCAAGATGGAAATATTTATTATCTGTTCAGGGATCACTTATGTTTTACAAAAGCAATCTCAGTGATATTCATTATTTAGTCTGGAACTACCATCAGCTTTATTATTTACATTTATAGGTTGAATGTGAATCAATGTAATCACCCTAGTTATTACTGAAATCCAGGGTACATTCTTCTCAAGACATTAATATTTTGCCTTTGGGTCAATATCAAGTTCTATAGGACTAAATCCAGGAAGCTGCACGACCCTCCATACTAATCTGTGGGATTATGACTGTGAGTCTGACAAGATATATCTTTACAGACCTTTCTAAGTGAGAAACAGCTTTCAACAATTATGCTTCAGTGAAACTCTCCCATTTAAAAGGAAGAGATCGCTTGTCACTTCCTGTTCTATTTATTTATATATGCATTTATTTCTAATATCTCAAAACTGAGAAAAGCAGAGATTTGGGGTTGTAGCTGTATGGGTTTTTTCTCACTTTTTCTTTCTGTCCCCTGCTCCCTCCCTATACTCCTGAGTTTTACTCCCATACCTCCTCAGAAGTTAGGAAACTGAAATATCTGTTCAAGATCTCTTTGTAGGTAAAGCTCCTTTGTTAACTTTGATATCAAAAGATAAAAATCTTATGTCCGACCTGCAAATGAACTCAGGCAGCTTATTTCAAACTGTGAACTGAAAACTCCATTCCAGGTTCTAAGGCTGAATGAGACTAAAATTTTGTAGTCATTGTTGATTTTTTACTATGTTTCTGTAAGCATATAAAGTTACATTTTTTTCACGTGTACTACTAACCTAATATTGAATTTTCTGAGGAGACCTACACTCAGGTCATGGCCAAGAAACACACTAAAATCTTCCTCAGTCCCAAAATCTTGTTATGCATAGAATATGTACAAACACCTACACCTGTGTAGCTTTGTAGTATACCATAAATCCTAATGGGATACCATTCTAATTTAATTTTCATGAAAACTATAGGGAATCTAAGAAATAAAATAAGGGGTTTGGATCTCCTTGAATATGATGTTACATTACTTATATCTTCTATTAAATCTGACACATGGAAGACAGTAGTGCTATTAAATGTATTTTGAAAAACTCTCAGATTGTAAAAAGTCTAAATATATGCTAACTTGAAATAAGGGGACTTCAGTTTGAAGAAAATGAAAATGAAAATAGAATTATATTGTTCCACAAGAGTTGAGTGCCATTATTTTCTCTACTTGATTTCTGTTGTACCATTTAAGCTGTTTAAGGCAACACATTACTTTATTTACAATGCTTCACTACAATATTTATTGTTCTAATCAAATCTGCAGCTGGTTTTCTTAAATGGAGTTTCAGTACTGGCTCCTTCATGAACAGCACTGAATCTCCCTAAATTTAAATATAGTGCTCCAGACAATATGTTCATCAGGAAAAAAAAAACCAAACCAAAAAACCATTCTGTTCATTCTGTTTCCATTTTAAGGGATGTGTTTGATGCATGTTAATGTTGAGCTCTGTAATGTTTTCCCTTGAAATATCATATAGACTGTATTTTGCTAGAATATATGTCATAATGTTTTCTGATATTTTCAGATGAGCTGAAGCGTATATCTGTCCTTAATCTATTCCCTCTGCTGAGGCAATGTGCATCTTCAGCAGCATATTTAACCAAATAGATTTTTTTTCCCTTAGCAGATCAAACTGAGTTCTGCTTCAGGCACAGAACTTCCTATTTAAGTGACAAATGTCTCTGCTTGCAGATTTGAAAACTCACTTATTGACTCTTTCATCTTGTGTAAACAAATAATCANTATATATATATATATATATATATATATAATGGATGTAAGGCATCTCATATTCTTTGTTGTTTCTCTTGTTTTGTTTGCTTTCTTAGCAAACTGTTACAAGAAAACTGAAAAATCAATGGCTCCTAAATAAAAAGGTATCTGAGTGGTCTTTTTCTCACATAATGATGCTTTGAAATGTGCTATTGCTGAACAGCTTCACAGGGTAAATAAAAGCAATGGAGTTGCTAAAGGGAGAAGGCAGAAGTCACTATAGGTAAAGCAGTCTTGGGGTGAGGTAAATCCATAGGGAAGAAAACATATACTGCAGGATTTAGACCTAACCTGTAGCTGCTATGCTTACAAAAAAAAACCTGCCCATATTGAAAAAAAAGCATTTCTATGTTAGGTCCTTGGACTGGCATTGGTAAATATTGATTTTGGATCTGGAAAAGTAAGGTACTCCTCAAAGTAGTATTTGTTATTTTCTTACAAATGTTTTATGGCTCCCCTATATTAAAAGAGGGCACTTCACAAAAGCAGATTGAAGTGACATGTTACACCAAAGTCTCTGAGAGCTGTATTCAGTGAAATTGCTGATCTGGATTCAGTTATTCCATCTATTTACAATGCACTGAATAAAACAAACACAGAAGAAAGTAAATACTATTTTTTCTCTAAATCTTACAGTAAATAATTTTGCAAACTAAAAGGCAGAAGTTTAATGTTAGATACTATTGCTCCATCTATATTGGTGGTTTATTTTCCTGCATATGAATCACTTAGGGCAAGTCACCTCCGTTTTTAGACATTATAGAAAGCTGCAAACTCATACTATAGGCGAGTAATATAAANAAAAAAAACCAAACCAAAAAACCATTCTGTTCATTCTGTTTCCATTTTAAGGGATGTGTTTGATGCATGTTAATGTTGAGCTCTGTAATGTTTTCCCTTGAAATATCATATAGACTGTATTTTGCTAGAATATATGTCATAATGTTTTCTGATATTTTCAGATGAGCTGAAGCGTATATCTGTCCTTAATCTATTCCCTCTGCTGAGGCAATGTGCATCTTCAGCAGCATATTTAACCAAATAGATTTTTTTTCCCTTAGCAGATCAAACTGAGTTCTGCTTCAGGCACAGAACTTCCTATTTAAGTGACAAATGTCTCTGCTTGCAGATTTGAAAACTCACTTATTGACTCTTTCATCTTGTGTAAACAAATAATCAGCCCATCACCAGTATGGTGGGGAAAGCAGAAGAATTAAAAGGAAAAGGAATTTTGGGGACTACTGCCAAATATTGCATTACTTAGAATAAAAAATTACTTGTTTGCTGTTAATGTTGCCATTATACACAAATAGTAGACAGCAATGCTAAGAAAGAACAAAGAAAAATCTACAAAGTTGCTGTAATACCAAATACTTCTTCACACTTAAAAGGCAGTGAGGTTTCGTTTTTTATATAATGACAGCAAAGAAGTCCTGATTTTTAACAAAATATTTCAAGCTTCTTTTATAATTATATTTTAAGAATGCTATTTATTTAAGAACCTTTCCATTCATTATTTAAGTGTCCAAAGATTTTAAATCTAACTTCATTTATCATCTTTTGAAAAGCTTGAAGTTAACCTATTTATAAATGTTTTATTGGTTTTTGCTGGTTTTTTATATAT
>VXBI01000864.1:0-16766 GCA_013397375.1 Toxostoma redivivum | reverse complement strand
CTGTTTCAGAGTGAATTTTGCAAACCCTCTTGGCAGTGCAAAGCTTGAGCCAGTCCCTGGGGCCAAGCTACGCTGTGTCAGTGTCAACAGACCAGTTCTCCCCCTAACACACCCTTAGCGTGTATGACAGCAGCACCAACACCGGCAGAGTCCAGCAGGTGGCGGAGCTGACCCCCACACACGCCGGCAATTCTTCATCTGCCACTAGAACTGCTCTGTAAGGTCTTACCTTCCCGAGAGGGTGTTTTGTTTTGTCTGCCATCTTTTTCCCTTTGTCTCCTGGACTGTGCGGTCGAGTGGAGCACACCATCTTGGGGGACACAGCTGATGCCATTTTCCCATTGCTGTTTTGCTTGTTAGTAAACTGTTGTTTTCACTCATATTTACTTGTATTTTTTTTTCTTATTAGTGGAAAGGGATTGGTTGAAACTAAGGGGAGGTAACTCATTTTAGTGTCCAACTCTTTAAATTGTCTTAAACCAAGACACATAGGTAACACTATAGCTTAACACTGCAAGCCAAAACCTGGGCAGAATGGGGGAAGACTACAGAGCCCTGGGGGTGCAAGCAAAAAGTATTGGTGCGCAAGTTATCTTTTCCTCCATTTTACGGTTACATCCAGAAATAGATGTATAATTCAAATCAACTTCTAGCTTTGTGGCTGGTGCTGTTGTGAAGGTTTTGACTTTTATGATGGGACATTCTTCAGTGACTATAGTCTATTAGGGAGGAATGGGATCCACCTGTCTAGTTGCCTCCCAAGATAAGAACCAGAAGACCAACCACCTCAAATGTATGTATACCAGTGCACACAGCCTGGGGAACAAACAGGAGGAACTGGAGCTCTGCATCCAGTTAGAAAGTTATGATATCATAAGAATAACTGAAACATGATGGGACAACTCACATGACTGGAGGTTCACAATGGATGGCTATAGGCTGTTTCATAAAGACAGGCAGGGAGGATGAGGAAGAGTTGTGCTCTATTGTCCTGGTTTAGAGCAAATTTGGGAGGAAACCTCTGAATGGGGTCCCTCCAGGGAAGGGGAAAAAAACAATCCAAGCAATCCCTCCCCCAGNCACTTCTTCTTTCCCCCTGCTTCACTCCTGGAACCAGTCTTAAAGTTGCAGAATTTAATATTCAACACCAACAGAACAGACGATTTGGGGATACAGGCATCATACAGTCACCCCAAGACATCTATATAAGGGATAACCTTGAATGTATAAAAGTCAATTGCAACAACTGTGGAAGCCTTATCAAATGCCTCTGAGTCAAGATCAGAGGAATTGTCTCTGAGGGGGGATCTTAAAATAGACATCTACTACTGACCTCCAAACCAAGATTCTAAGACCAACAAAGCAATATTTGGGTCACTTAAGCAAGCTTTGGCCCAACAGAACCTGATTTTTATGGATGACTTCAACTACCCTGACATTTGTTGGAAGAATACAGCAGCTCACATGCCATCCATCAAATTCCTGGAATGCATAAAGAACTGCTTCCTCATACAAATGTTGGATGTCCCAACCAGGAATGAGGTGGTAGCCTTGGCTGCAGTGATCACAATATTATGAAGTTTGGGATCCAGCTGAGCATGCTGAAAGTTAGTACTAAGACAAAGGTTTTAGATTTTAGAAAACTTCAGCTCACTCAGAGCTCATTTGGGAGGGATTCTGTAGGAAGCTTCCATGGAGGATAAAGGAGCCAGCAAGTGCTCGACGTTTTTCAGGAACACTCTCCTGGAAGCACAAAGACAGTTCATCCCCTTTAAAGGTAAGGGAAGTAGCTGGAGCAAGAGACTCTCTTAGCTTAACTGTAAGCTTCCAAGTCTGCTCAAAACACAAAGTGAAGGATACCAGAGATGGAAAAGCAGGCATATACACATTGAGAATTACAAGAGCATTGCCAGAGTGGGTAGAGATGCAGTTAGAATTGAAATCAGCCAGATATGTCAAAAAACACAAGAAAAGGGTTCTTCAGGTACATAACCAACAAGCAGAAACAGATGGAAAATATTGGTCCACTGTTAAACAGGAGATGTGAATCAATCACCAACAATGCTGAAAAGGCAGAGGTTTTCAACACTTTCTTCATCTCTGTCTTTACCAGCACTGTGCAGCCCCAGGACCTGGGAACAAAAGTCCAGGCTGATGCAAACACAGACTCACTATCAGTGAAGGAAGAGTTGGTGTGTGAACTATTACAGGAGCTTAGCCCCTGCAAATCAATGAGCTCTGAAAATATCCACCTGAGGGTGTTAAAGATGTCTGATGTCCTTGTGAGGCCACTCTTCATGACGTTTGAGAACTCGTGGAGATGAGGGGATGTACCAGAAAACTGTAAGAAGGCTAATGTCATCCCCATCTACAAGAAGGGCTTAAAGGAGGATCCAGGAAATTACAGGCCCATCAGTCTTACTTCAGTCCCTGAGGAAGTTATGGAATGAATCCTCTTGGGGGCTATCACAAATCAGATGAAGCATGTGATTGGGAAAACCAGCACAGATTCACCAAGGGCAAATCGTGTTTGACAAACCCGACCATCTTCTATGACAAAAGAACCTGCTTGGTTGATATGGGATGAGCAGTGGATGGCACCCACCTGGATTTCTCCGAGGCTTTTGATACAGTTTCACACAGACTCTTTTTAGAGAAATTGATGCATTATGGTCTAGACAAGTTGTCTGTGTGGTGGGGGACTGGCTGACAGGCCGCACCCAGAGGGTTGTGGCAAATAGTTCCTTTTCAAACTGGCAACCTGTCACAAGTGGGGTCCCTCAGGAATCGATATTGGGCCCAATACTGTTTAATATCTTCATAAGTAATCTGGTGNGCTCCCTTTTTTTTTCCATCCCCCCCACCCCCGTCCGGTGAGAGGCAACTAACATGTAGCCCCAAGTGATTAGCATAAGAATAGGGAAAAATTCCACAGAAAATAAAAGAAATTATTCAAACCCCAACATCTGGATAATGATGGGATCAAATGTTTGCCAATTATACCAAACTGAGTGTAGAAATAGGCACCTCGTAAGGGAAAGCCACCCTGTACGAAGACCTGGATAGGCTGAAGGAGTGGACTGACAAGAATCTTATGAAGTTCATAAAGGACAAGTGTAAGGTCTTGCACATGGGAAAACATAATCCAGAAGTGCAGCACAGGCTGGGATCTACCTGGCTGGAGAGAAGATCTGTGGGAAGGGACCTGAGGATCCTGGTGGACAAAAAGCTCAATATGAGTGAACAGTGTGCTGCTGTGGCAAAGAAAGCCAACAGAATGCTGTCTTGAATCAACCAGCAGAGATGATGAAGTCATTATCCTACTCTACTCAGTGCCATGCCAGGAATGCTGTGTCTAGTTTTGGTCCCCGCTACACAAAAGATGTGGACAAGACAGAGAGAGTCCACAAAAGGGACACAAAGATGATCAAAGGAGTGGGAAACCTGCCGTATGAGGAAAGGCTGAAAGAACTGGGTTGGTTCAGCCCTGAGAAGGCTTAAGGGACACCTTATCACCATGTTCCAGTATTTAAAGGGTGGCTACAAAGAAGATGGAGAGTCTTTTTACAAGGAGTCACATATAAAAGTCAAGGGGTAATGGATACAAGTTACTCCTGGAGAGAGTCCGATTGGACACAAGAAAAAAATTTTTCATGGTGAGAGCAATCAACTCTTGGAATAATTTCCCCAGGGAAGTGGTGGATTCTCCAACATTGGACACTTTTACAATTTGGCTGGACAGGGTGCTGGACCATCTGGTCTAGACCTTGCTTTTTCCAAGAAATGTTGGACCAGAAGATCCTTGAGGTACCTAGTATTATACAATTCTATGAAATCTGAAACACACCTCCTATGTTTCTCATCTGACATATGTGCCTGAAGTACAAAGTAGTTATTACTTTGCAAGTCAAATTCTGAGGAAGAAAAATATGCATTCTTTTCTTCAGTCTTTTATAGAATGGGCCATTTTCTCTGTTAGACTCCGAGATCTGTACTCTAGACATAATCCCAAAACCATAGCTACACTGGGAACATACTGCTGGGAATAATTACCAGAGCACACAAATTCCTGGTAAGTATCTTCCTGGATTATCTTCTCAGAGCAGTGTTGCCCGCAATGACTTTATCTCTCTAAACAGCTATCTCTTTTCTTCCCTAGCTCTCTGAAAATACATACTACAGGAATTTTATAGGAACATGTCATGAGGCAGGCTCTACACATTTTCATCTTTAAAAGAGCCCTCCCTCCACCACACTACTCTTCAAACTAATAACATTGCTGAATTGCAGCAAGGCCTCTAAATTTTAAATCCTTTATGTTCATTTTTATTTTAAAGTTTTGTGTAGTACATGTGGTATAAATGCAAAGGAGATTCTCTCTTTGTATTGAAGAACGAAAAATCTCCATTTCTTGAGAGACAAACATAATCCTAGTTTGGTACCTCAAGACTGATTGTCACATGAAAAAGGGAGATTTACTCAACCCTTAATATTTAATGTCTGTCAGTGCCCCAGGAAAGCTGAGACCCTTGTCCCTGACCAGTCTGTCAGCATCCCCTTATGGGGACCCTTCACTGAGCATTCCTGCTGGATTGGAGGGCAGTTCAACTGATTTATTCAGGGAAATATGCCAACAGGATAAGGGACACCCCTCAGTGGGTCTTCCCACTTTATGACCCTTCAGTGGGCCTTCCATTTTATTCAAGTATGTTCCCTGCTGCCGGCGATTGCCAGCATCCATGAAGGATTCACATTAACAGTTCACAGAATAACTTCATTAATATAAAATTGTGACAGGTTAAGGTTTGAGGATTGCCAGTCGAGTTTCCAACTGCAAAAACATATTCAAAGTAACATACAGACAAGCTCTAATCCCCAGTAAAACTATTCAGTGCACACAGAATATGGTTCTTACCCAACAGGAATCCCTATGAGAAGGAAGACAGGTTCAGACCATTGACTGACCCCAGCAGTTATGATGGAGTCTTCCCTAACTTTCCCCCTGTACCAGTTTGAAAAGCAAAACCAGTGAGACTTCAAGTCAGTAATACAATTTTAATAGGAAAAAATAGAATGCATGCAATAATACAAAATAAGNAAATTCTCTTGCTTCACTTCTAAAGATACAGTCAAAAAATATAGAGTACATTCCCAGTGAGGGATGGTTGTACCTTGGAGGTGGGTAACTTTGTGATGGAGGTGTGCTCTAACATTACAATTAGGCTAAAATGAACCAAGTTCATCTGAAGAGAATGATTTCACCACAGTTGTTGGCTCCACAGCAAGACATCATCTATCTCCCTTGGTTGACAGGTGCTATGTGGTTTATCAGCTGCAAAGTACAATTGAGTTCCCCTCCCTGCAAGGATTTCAATAGAGCCTGACTGTGGTGTTTCCACTCTGCTCCAGTCTCTTCCATCCCCCTTAGCAGGTTTTATGGTTGCAGATTGTGGGTGTGGGGAATCATTGCGGAATTGGTCTTGAGCACGCCAACCACATTCCATCAAGGAGCAGCAACTGTATTTTACCCTATAATTTCTGTACTATTATAACTTCTGTTCAGATGTGAATATAACTTCTCCGTTTCCTCTAATTTTACCCCCAGCCATCTTTCCACACTGATCCAGAAAATGCTACTTCTAATGTGCCTCTGCTAAGTAACAACTTGTGGCTTGAAGAAGTCATCTTACTTTGCTTTCTTTAGTCATATTTGTTGTTCTTAAAGATGATTGTATACTTCCATAGTAATCTAAATGTCAAGAACAATAGTACTGATCCAGACCAGAGGTCTTCATAACCTAGTACTCTGTCCAACAATGGCCATAAATTGATGCTCAGAGAAGAGAGCAGAACAAACATGATATTTCTTGTTACTCTCATAGCTTTCAGATATTTTCAGATCAGGGAATTCTGTTAGCCTGTTTTCATGTGTCTGTTTAAAGCCCACAATGCATTTCTGCCATGTACTTGTTCAGTCTCCTGTTGAACCCATGTGAATGTCTTGCATATACATCATCCTTTGAGAAGGGGAGAGTGTCCAAGGGAGAGCAATGAAGATGGTGAAGAGTCTTGAGAGGAAGCCTTAGGAGGAGCAGCTGAGGTCACTTGGTCTGTTCACCCTGGATAAAAAAGAGTCTGAGGGGAGACCTGATCACACTCTACAACTTCCTCATGAGGGGAAGGGGAGGAGCAGACACTGATCTCTTCTCTGTGGGGCTCAGTGACGAGACCCAAGGGAATGGCCTGAAGCTGTCAGGGGAGGTTTAGGTTGGATATTAGAAAAAGGTTTTTCACCCAGAGGATGGTTGGGCACTGGAACAGGGTCCCCAGGGAGGTGGTCACAGCATCAAGCCTGACAGAGTTCAAGAAGCATTTGGACAATACTCTCAGGCACATGGTGTGTGACTCTTGGGGATGATCCTGTGCACAGCCAGGAGTTGGACTTGATGACCCTTGTGGGTTCCTTCCAACTGAGCATATTTTGTGATTCTGTGAGATTGCATAAAGATTCACCTACCTTTGTTATGTATGTTTCTCTCACTAATTGTCTTTAATGGACTGTATTCTTATATTGGAAAAGGCAATGAAGAGTTGATCTCTATCCATGTTTCCCATGCCACTCAGGATTCTTAGGTCCTTACTCTATTCCTCCTCCAAACTGTCTCTTTTTCAGGCTCATGAGTTTTGGCCTACTTCAATTTTGTTCATAGGGAAAAAAAGCACAAAGTGTTTAACAGGTCAGGCTATTATGAAAAGGCGCATGAGTTTCTGTAGGTGATAGCACTGAAACTTAGCACCTACCTAATGCCATATCCTGCCACACCTGACTTTTCTGACTGGACAGCCACTTAGAGTCACCCGGAAATATTTCCAATAACAATATAGAACTCATACTTCTGATTTTGCAGGATGCCTTATCCCACTCCATGCCACAAATCCATGCAATCTACAATCATCATTATATAATTGATTATACCATGAAATATTCATAACCTCCATATGATTTCAACCTCCTTTCCTCTTACCCCTTGCACTTTATATACTTTTGTCTGCCATTTCTTACTTCAATATTGCACCTTTTTGGTCAGTGAAAAGACACCTCTGTGTAATGCATTTTTGCTATGAAGCAAGCTAAAGCATTCAGTTATATTCCTAAATCATTAACACAATTAAAATACTTTGGGTGTTGGGTTTAGAATTATGTGCTCAATATAGCACTAAAAATCAATTGATTTCCAAGTCTATCAGAGGTATATATATATAAATGCAGTAAATTCTAACCATTTTTCATAATGCACTGTTTCAATGAAAACCAATAGTTATTCCTTCATTTATTGGACTACAGTTAAAAGTGAGGGTTTATTTTTCATTTGCATTGCATGAGGTCCTCTGTGTTGATTTCAGGTTGTCTTCTCTTTTAGAAATTGTATCCTTCCAAGACAAATGGCTAGCACATTCTGTCGTCTCCTGGCTGGCCGTGCAACGGCTGCATCCTTTGCAGCAGCAGGCACAGGGATCCTAACCGCTGGGTACCTCTTCAATAAGCAAAATGTTAAAGCTACTGTTCAAGAAAAACGAAAACTCTTCCCTCCAAGGTAAGCTCTTTGGGTTAACTAGTCAGCTGAGCATAGAGCCCAGCTAACTGAGCCAGGCATAGCATTTAACTCTTTGAGAGAGGAAGATCTCCATTAAAGCTGCAGAGCACCTACTCCCTCACTCAAACACACCATCTGTGTGTCTGCATACAGATTAACTGTCAACATAAAACCCAGCATCCTTTATTAATAACCCCAGTTTTAGATAGCACTGACAGTGGCCTTCAAGGACAGAAAATAGGGATGTTAGATCATATCAACATGCTTACAAAATCATTGCCAAACAATTACAAGCCTGAAAAATGGTTCAGTTTTACGCAAAGCCCCAAATCAGTCCTTATTTTATCTTGTCAGCTCTTGAATGCTTTCAGTGTCTATTGGACTGGCTGATTGCATAGATTCTAATATTAGGAAGCATAAAAGTATTTTAATTATGCAAGTAGTAAATAAATGTCTTCTATAACTAGTGTACTTGAAATAGTCCTAATTCTGTTTAAAACCTAGTTGGTTGATAATTAGAAACTAACTACAAATGCATACGCTGACTTTGCTGGCCATATTTGTGAAAAAACAAAACACCCCGGAAAAACCGACCAGGCTTTGACAGGCTTTTTTTTTTTTTCCCCCATGGCAAATACTATCTTAGTTCAAATAAACTCTTATAAAAGTAATGGGGTTGTGCATAAAGCAAAGTAAATCTGATCTGACTCACAAAAATGCTTTCTGAAAGCATAATAACTTCATTTTCTCTGCTTTATTATACTGTACAGCTTTTGGTAAGTAAAACCATTAAATCAACCCCAAATATTGTAAAATAGATTCCTAGCTGATATAGATCAGACAGTTAAACTGATGTCCACAAAGCTGCAAGAATATCTCAGTTCAGAATGAGAGCTCTTATTCAGTTAAACATAATAATTTCCTACTTGAACAAAACAATGTTAGATCACTTTTAATTCTCAATAAGTGTCTTAGCAGAGAATTAATAGACTTTAATATACTTTCAAGGATTCATTTGTCTGGTTGCTCCAAGTAACAGAAAACTGCTATTGTCTGTTAGTGGGGTTGCCTAGCAGTATAGTGTGGAGTACTTTGTGTGACTTCAATATACCTCCCTTCCTAAATTTCAGTCCAAGGTATTGTGATAGGTTATCTTTGTCGGGCTGCCATATGCCCACAAAACCACTCTTTTACTCGCCCTAATCAGCAAGACAGGAGGAGAAAATAAGGTTAAAAACCTCGTGAGTAGAGATAAAGGTCAGTCACCAATTAGCATCATAGGCAAAACAGACTTGACTCGGGGAAGAATAATTTTAAAAATTGCCAATCAGTTGTAACAGAGCAGAATATTGAGAAATAAAACTAAAATCACCTGTCTCCAACACCCCCCTTCTTCCCAGGCTTGACTTCACTCCTAACTCTTCTACCTCCTCCTCCCAAAGCAGCATAGGCGGGGATGGGGAATGGGGGTTCTGATCAGCTCATAACACTTTGTCTCTGCCATTCCTTCCTCCTCATGCTGTTCCCCAATCCAGAGTGGGTTTCCTCCCATGAGATATAGTCCTTCATGAATGTGTTGGTTTTGCATGACCTGGTTTTTGGTAGTGGGAGGGCCACAGAGGCGGCTTCTGTGAGAAGCTGCTAGAAGCTTCCATCATGTCTGGCAGAGCCGATCCCTGATGGCTCTGAAGATGGACCTGCTGCTGGTCAAATTTGGGCCAATTAGAGAGTTTAGTAACACCTCTGTAATGACATATTTAAGAAGAAAATCAAAACAAAGTGGGGACACAGATTTTTCCTAGCCGGAGAAGAGGAGGAGGTGAGAACATGTGAGGGAAAACAACATGGCAGCACCAAGGTCAGCGGAGAAGGAGGTAGAAAAGNACAGTTCCTGCCAGGAGCCTGCTCTATCATTGGCTCACCATGGGCTGCAGCTTCAGGGCAAATCATTCTCCTCTGGAATGCGATCCTTCATGGGCTACAGGGGTTTAGCCTGCCTCACCATGGTCTTCACCACAGGCTGCAGAAGAATCTCTGCTGTGGCATCTGAAGCACCTCCTCTCTCTCCTTCTTCACTGACCTTGATGTCTGCAGGGTTGTTTTTCTCACATTTTTTCTTACTTTTCTCTCTCACAACTGCTATGCAGTGTCTTTTACCCTTTCCCAAATATGTTATCACAGAAGCGCCACCAGCTTCACTGATTGGCACAGCCTTGGCCCAGTGGTGGAGTCCATTCTGGAGCCAACTGCAACTGTCTTTGAGCATGGAGGCAGCCCCTGATTTCTTCTCATAGAAGCCATTCCTGCAGCCCCTCCACCAGAAAAATCTTGCCACATTGTAGATACGGGAGCCTGGGAAAGCAGAGTTCTCCCAGGTGTTTGAAAGAAAACAGAAAGGAAAGAATTAATAAACAAAAGTTGCACCTGATGTTGTTGACATTGCATGCGTGTGAGTCGAGATGTTTTGGTAAAAGCAAGAGGTGTTGCCTTCCTTGGACCAATGGGCTGACTCTATTCTTGGACCAGCAAAGTGCTCTATAAAAATGTGTGTAGTTCTACAATAAAGAAGCTTCTTCTACCCCTGAGAGGAAGCCGTGTCGCTGGGTTTTCTTTCGCCGCTCCTACAGCAATAGCGACACCTGAAGTTTCTACTGAGATTGCACTCGGAACATTACCGACGTGAAGAGCACCGGAGAATATCCAGGCTCGAAGTCTGCCATAACAGACTGAGCTACCCAGAAAACCAGGACAGCAGAGCCTGGGGACAACACCAGTGCCATGACAAATCAGCCAGAGTTAGAGCCAACTGGGAAGCAGTGGACCTTTCCCCTGGACGCAGTGGGACAAGAGATTCATGGAACGTCGGACTGGACTCCCTCACCAAAAGAGGGCTGATCAGTGAGATCGTAAAGACGGTGGCTTCGGATCTATGGGACTGCCACAAGTCTTTTGGACTATGCACATCTCCGATCAGCGCCCACAGATGTTGTGCACTCTGGTTTTGCCTGGCGCCAGCCCACCTCAGCTTCAGCTNTTCCTGCCAGGAGCCTGCTCTATCATTGGCTCACCATGGGCTGCAGCTTCAGGGCAAATCATTCTCCTCTGGAATGCGATCCTTCATGGGCTACAGGGGTTTAGCCTGCCTCACCATGGTCTTCACCACAGGCTGCAGAAGAATCTCTGCTGTGGCATCTGAAGCACCTCCTCTCTCTCCTTCTTCACTGACCTTGATGTCTGCAGGGTTGTTTTTCTCACATTTTTTCTTACTTTTCTCTCTCACAACTGCTATGCAGTGTCTTTTACCCTTTCCCAAATATGTTATCACAGAAGCGCCACCAGCTTCACTGATTGGCACAGCCTTGGCCCAGTGGTGGAGTCCATTCTGGAGCCAACTGCAACTGTCTTTGAGCATGGAGGCAGCCCCTGATTTCTTCTCATAGAAGCCATTCCTGCAGCCCCTCCACCAGAAAAATCTTGCCACATTGTAGATACGGGAGCCTGGGAAAGCAGAGTTCTCCCAGGTGTTTGAAAGAAAACAGAAAGGAAAGAATTAATAAACAAAAGTTGCACCTGATGTTGTTGACATTGCATGCGTGTGAGTCGAGATGTTTTGGTAAAAGCAAGAGGTGTTGCCTTCCTTGGACCAATGGGCTGACTCTATTCTTGGACCAGCAAAGTGCTCTATAAAAATGTGTGTAGTTCTACAATAAAGAAGCTTCTTCTACCCCTGAGAGGAAGCCGTGTCGCTGGGTTTTCTTTCGCCGCTCCTACAGCAATAGCGACACCTGAAGTTTCTACTGAGATTGCACTCGGAACATTACCGACGTGAAGAGCACCGGAGAATATCCAGGCTCGAAGTCTGCCATAACAGACTGAGCTACCCAGAAAACCAGGACAGCAGAGCCTGGGGACAACACCAGTGCCATGACAAATCAGCCAGAGTTAGAGCCAACTGGGAAGCAGTGGACCTTTCCCCTGGACGCAGTGGGACAAGAGATTCATGGAACGTCGGACTGGACTCCCTCACCAAAAGAGGGCTGATCAGTGAGATCGTAAAGACGGTGGCTTCGGATCTATGGGACTGCCACAAGTCTTTTGGACTATGCACATCTCCGATCAGCGCCCACAGATGTTGTGCACTCTGGTTTTGCCTGGCGCCAGCCCACCTCAGATTCAGCTCAGAGGTTTGATGGATACCGGGGCGGATGTAACAGTGATATCCCTTTCTGCCTGACCTCCCACATGGCCAATGGCCCTGCTTGGCCAGGCCATTGAAGGGGTGAGGGGTGCAGCACAGACCTTTGTGAGTCAATGGCCTGTGCTGCTCAAAAATTTTGAAGGACAGACAGCCACAGTCCAACCCTACATTACCGCAGCCCCTATCAACCTCTGGGGCTGGGATGTTTTGGCAGCCTGGGGAGTGCAACTTGAAGCACATTTTTGATCGGGGCCACTAGAATGAAGGGCAAGAATTATCCCATGATACCTTTACGGTGGTTGAACAACACTCCCATCTGGCAAAATCATGGTCCCTAGTGAAAACTAAGTTGCTCGCCCTTCATCAATTATTTCAGGAGCAATTACAGCAGGGACAGACTGAACCTTCTAATAGTCCCTGGAATACACCTGTTTTTGTGATAAAGAAAAAGTCAGGGAAATGGAGATTGTTACAGGATCACAGAAAAATTAATGCGGTGATGGAGAGTATGGGGGCATTACAGTCTGGTATGCCCTCACCCACCATGCTCCCTGCTGGATGGGACATTCTGGTCATTGATTTGAAGGATTGCTTTTTTACAATTCCTCTGTGTCCTGATGATAGACCGAAATTTGCCTTTACGGTGCCTGCAGTTAACAATTCTGAGCCAGGACAGAGATATCAATGGAAAATTTTGCCACAGGGCTGTCATAATAGCCCAACTATCTGCCGATGGTATGTGGCTCAGGCCTTGTCTGGAGTCCGCAAGCAGTTTCCTGATGCGTACTGTTATCATTACATGGATGACATTCTAATAGCAGCTTCTACTCAGGATGAGTTGCTGAAGATAGAGCCTCTACTGCTCGCTGCTTTACGCTGTTATGGACTGCAAGTGGCCTCAGAAAAGGTCCAGCAGCAACCTCCTTGGAAATATCTGAGGGTCAAAATCTTGGATCAGACAATTCAGCATCAAGAGGTGCAATTTGCAGATTCTATTAAGACTCTGAATGATGCCCAGAAATTAATGGGTGTTATTGGTTGATTACGTCCTTATTTAGGACCGACCACAGCACAGTTATCCCCGCTTTTCAGCATCCTGAAGGGGGACTCTCATCTGGATTCACCTTGGAGTCTGACCCCTGGGGCGCAGCAAGCGCTGAGGGAGATGCAGCATGCTCTTTCTACTTGTCAGGTATATCGAGTAGATCCTTCCGTTGATATCACTATGTTTATCACCAATCCAGATTTACATCCTACAGGTATCATTGGCCAGTGGAACAATAAATGTTCTGACCCCTTGCACATTTTAGAATGGGTCTTTTTTTTCCGCATCAGTTACAGAAGATGGTGACTACGGTGTTTGAATTGATCGCTCGATTGATAATTAAATGCTGTCGATGATGCTTGCAATTGATGGCAGCGGATCCCGTGAAAATTGTTCTTCCTATAGAGTGGGAATTTTTTGAAGGGAGCTTTGCTAACAGTATTCCTTTGCAGAGCGCACTGCAGGATTTTACAGGACAGATTGCTTATCATCTGCCCAGCCATAAGCTATTGCAAATGGCGAAAACAGTCAAGCTGTCATTGAGACCCAAAAATAGTCAGATGCCAGTGCAAGGCCCTACCATCTTTACTGACGGGTCAGGCAAGGCAGGGAAAGCTGTTGTTACCCGGGAGGATGAGTCTGGCTGGCAAATGTTGGGAGGACATGAGACAGGCTCTGCTCAAATGCTTGAATTGAAGGCTGTCACCATGGCAATCCAAAGGTTTTGTCAGGTCACTAACTCCGTTTATGTTGCAGACATAACTCAGTGTTTGGATTGCTCGCTTTTGAAGGAAGTTGACAATGCTGTTTTGTTTCGGCTGTTGAAGGCCTTGTGGTGTGCAATTCAAGTCTGAGTTCATCTGTATTATATTCTGCACATACAGAGTCACACAAACTTACCAGATTTTCTAACGGAAGGTAATGCCAGGGCTGGCAGGTTGGCCAACCCCGCGTGGGTGGCACCTCAGCCTGACAAGATTGCACAGGCCAGAGCATAGCATGACTTTTCCCATCAGAATGCACATACTCTGCAGAGACAATTTCATTTGATGGCAACCGAGACTTGTGACATTGTCAGTTCTTGCGCTGACTGTCATGGACTCACTGCACCTTTGCCAGTGGGGGTGAACCCTAGAGGTTTAAAGGCCCTGCAGCTTTGGCAAACAGATGTTACTCACATCGNAGACTCATGACATTGTCTTGCGCTGACTGTCATGGACTTGTTGCACCTTTGCCAGTGGGGGTGAACCCTAGAGGTTTAAAGGCCCTGCAGCTTTGGCAAACAGATTTTACTCACATTGCTGAGTTTGGTAGATTTAAGTATGTGCACGTGTCTATTGACACCTTTTCTTCTGCTGTATGAGCGTCTGCTCATACTGGGGGAAAAGGTCGTGATGTGATTGCCCGTTGGAGGATGGCTTTTGCGATTCTGGGTGTACCTTCTGTTGTGAAGACCGACAATGGCCCTGCTTACATCTCACAAAAGACGAGGCAGTTCTTGCAAATGTGGGGAGTCTCACACAACATTGGCACTCCGCATTCTCCAACAGGTCAAGCCATTGTTGAACGCGCTCATGGTACTTTAAAGTGTGTTCTGGACAAACAGAAAAGGGGAATGGCTGAGGAAACACCACACAGCCGATTGGAAAACGCTTTGTACACTATCAATCACCTTACAGTGCCACAAGACTCAAACAATCCTCTTATTGTAAATCACTTTACCTCATTACAGGCATCAGATGTGACACGCCTGCCTCGAGTGAAGATCTTTATACGTGACCTAACCACAAATAAGTGGTAGGACCCGCATGAACTTATCATTTGGGGCTGTGGGTACGCTTGCGTTTCAACAGATACCAGGGTATGCTGGTTACCTGCAAGGTGTGTCCGCCCTGACCTGCGACATCCGAGACAGAATGTGGCCGGTGCACAACCTTCAAATGCTGATCAACATACAGATCACCAACCAGATGGTCCCTCTACAAGTAGAGGGTGACAATTCAACTGCTTATGTCAGAACTGTTTTGAAATTTGTGAAAGATTTTTAGATAGACAGGTTTTGTTACTGTATTAGAGATAGTAAGAGATTTTAATCCTATAAAGGACAGTCACTATTGAATTAGAGATATTAATCCTATAGAGAATAGTCACTATTGTATTAGACATAGTATTCTGCAATTTCTGACAAGGAAGAGCTACAGGTGGGAAAATTTCCTAAGTACTCGAGGTATCCTCAAGTCCCATGAGCAGTGTTTGTTCTCCCTTGCCAGGGGCCCCACAAGGGGCTACAAACGCTTGTCTTTTTTCTCTTTTCTTTTAATAAAGAAGAGGGAGTTGTAGATACGAGATCCTGGGAAAGCAGAGTTTTCCCAGGTGTTTGAAAGAAAACAGAAAGGAAAGAATTAATAAACAAAAGTTGCACCTGATGTTGTTGACATTGCATGCGTGTGAGTCAAGATGTTTTGGTAAAAGCAAGAGGTGTTGCCTTCCTTGGACCAATGGGCTGACTCTATTCTTGGACCAGCAAAGTGCTCTATAAAAATGTGTGTAGTTCTACAATAAAGAAGCTTCTTCTACCCCTGAGAGGAAGCCGTGTCACTGGGTTTTCTTTCACCGCTCCTACAGCAATAGCAACACCACATAAACTGAATATATGTATAAACCAAGAAGTAATTATATTTTTCAGGTATGCTGTGTATTCCATATTACCTGATTGCTTAAGTAGTTTCTTAAACTAGCAGGGATTACTGTTTAAAGATATCACATTAAGTGCTTATGATGTTTTTTTCTCTTCAGTGCAGACTATCCTGATCTCCGCAAACATAACAACTGCATGGCTGAATGCCTCACACCAGCAATTTATGCCAGGCTAAGGGACAAGATGACTCCCAATGGCTACACTCTAGACCAGTGTATCCAAACCGGGGTTGACAATCCTGGCCATCCTTTCATTAAAACTGTGGGCATGGTTGCAGGTGATGAAGAATGCTATGAGGTAAAGTATTTTCACAATGCTATCATATATTTTTCAGTTTGTATAGTATATTTCACAAGACCTCATTATATGAACACATATTTTTAGTTAATATGGACTTCTAAGAAAAATTGTGTCTCAGAGAATATATATATATGGAACAGATAATACACATTTTCTCTACTCTTTATGAGGATTTGAATGCTATTCTACATTAGGAAATGCAGTGAATACGAGGCATTGCTAAAGGAGGCCTCTCTACTGCAATCAAAGTCTGCAAAATATGGTTGCTGGGGAGCAATCCTCTATTCGCCTCCATCAACTGCTCTCTTTCCTAATACTAAACATAGTTTATGGAAAAACAACAGGAGATATCAAAATAAAGGTAATATGGAAATTACACTGTAAAACAACTTTGGCAGAACTGAAAAGAAAATGGCTTCTGTGAAGTGCTGGGCATCTTTAAGCCGCAACTAGTGGACCTTGACAAAAACCAAAGACAGTATTAGTATATAAAAAAGAAGAAAATCCTTGTTTTTATTGACCTGTGTGGTCTACTTCCTTCAGTCTACCATAAAAAAGTATATTATTAGATAATCCCTTACGAGTATCCCAAATGCTAGGCTGCTCAACACGGAAGAAGACATCTGGTATTCTGGGACTACCAGCTTCTGTGATTTGTTTGACTTATTTAGACATAGTGACTGCCTTGAAAAGCTCTGCTAAAGTTATTGCTGCTCAACAGAATGAAGGTGTGATTCTGATCAGTGTTGACATACCTGTGCTAAATGGTTCTAAGTAGCACCATCAATGGCAATGAAGACAAGTATTCTCATATGACCTAAGAACAGGGCACAAGCTGCCTGGGGACTGAACGTGTATTTTAGTTGCTAATAAATCCTGAAATTTAATCTGGTTGCCATCACATATAGTACTGTCTTAGGTTGCAATACA
>VXBI01000863.1:0-84078 GCA_013397375.1 Toxostoma redivivum | reverse complement strand
ACAGCAGGGACACAGCTGGACAATATTGCTCCATGGGGAAGGGGCAGAGCCAGCCCCGGGGAAGGAGAGGGGATGGGTATGGAGCGGCTGGGGGCTCATTCCCATGGTTCTGGGATCAGGCTTGGTGCTGCAGGAGGCCAAGGTCCACCTCATGGACACGGAGCTCTGCAACAGCAGCCGCTGGTACGCGGGGGCCATCCACCCCCGCAACCTGTGTGCTGGGTACCCACACGGTGGCATCGACACCTGCCAGGTAGGAGCCCCCAAAGACGGCCCAGCCTGTCCTGTGCCCACCCCTCCCTTCCCCACCCACAGGTCCCTGTCCCATGCCCTCTTGTCCCCAAGGCCTGGTCCTGCCCACAAAGCCCATCCTGTGCCCCCAACTGACTCAAAGGGTGGCTGTGGCCCTGGAACATCTGTCCTCTGCACATCTGGGACCCATGTGCAGAGATGGGGGAGCCCCCGAGTGCTCCCAGAGGAGGGCTGGAGGCTCCAGACCCTGAGCAGAACCTTCCTGTGCTGGGAATGTGGAGCTGGGAGAGAGGAGCCAGCTCTGGGGCTGGGAGAGGGGAGCCAACTTTGGGGCTGGGTGAGAGGAGCCAGCCCTGAAGCTGGCAGCAGCCCCCCACAGCCCCTGAGCCCTCTCTCCTGGCACAGGGGGACAGCGGGAGTCCTCTCGTCTGCAAGGACAACAGAGCTGACTACTTCTGGCTTGTGGGCATGAACAGCTGGGGAAGAGGCTGTGACAGAGCCAGGCACCCCGGGATCTACACCTCCACTCAACACTTCTACAACTGGATCCTGCTCCAGACGGGCCTGAGCCCAGCAGAAAGAGCTGGTCCAGCACCAGAGCCAGACACCACCTCGGGCCCTGAGCAGCGCATGAAACCAGAGGGGCCAGAGGAAGACATCAACTTGACCCCTGAGTACAGCCAGAGACCAGCAGTGACATCCTCAGGCACGTCACTGCCTGTGGCATTCCCACACCAGATCCTGCTGCAATTCTGGAATCTGCTGCAGGAGTTCCTGCAGTTTCTGAACAACAAAAAAGCTTAAGCAGCAGGGGGACGAGCAGGATCCAGGGCTACAGTGGACCGCGGCATTTCCTGCTGGGCCAAAGGTAGCCTTGGAGCCAGAGGCTTCTCTGTCCTGCCCCTGCTGCTCTGCTGCAGTCACACCGATGCTGCTGTGACTGAGGTGTTGAAGTAAAGTTTCTGTGTTCCCCATTAACCGCGCTTTCAGCCCTGCTCAGTGCACCTGCAGAGTCCCTCTCTGCCTGTCCATCTGCTGTGCTGTTCACATTCATTCTTCAGCCTGGAGAGGGCTCCAGGGAAGCCTCGGGGCCCCTTCCAGTGCCTGAAGGAAGTTATAATAATGGGGGAGAGTGGATTTTTGCATGGGCAGGTCATGACAGGACAAGGAGGAATGGTTTAAATCTAGAGGAGGGGAGATTTGGATGAGGTGCTGGGAAGGAGTTTTTACTCATGGGGTGGGGAGGACCTGGCTCATGAAGTGCTTAAGACCAGGTTGGATGGGGCTTGGAGCAACCTGGGATAATGGAAGGTGTCCCTGCCCATGGGAGGAAGTGGAATGAGATGACCCCTAAGGTCCCTTCCAGCCCAAGCCATTCTACAATTCTACAATTGCAAGTTTTAAAAAAAGAATATTGAAAATTTATCCTCCTTGTCATCATTAAAGTTCTCAAAATCTGAAGGTCCAGAGGGCAGATGATTTCATCCATCATGTCTGTATTATGACAGGGTAGATTTTCCTCTTGTTCCTTGCCCTTGTTCATAAAAGGATCTTAGACTAAGTGACTAACTGTTAACACACTAACTGATGTAGGTCCATCACCACTAGTTGCCTCATTCCTCCCAAGATCACTATCACTTTATTTAGATGATAGCTTTTAATGTTTTCTGACCTAATTTGAATTAGAGAATCTTCTTACAACATTGTTTACTGCATAACACAGGGCTCACAGGAGAACTCTGGAATGCACAACATCCTTGAATAATTTTTTAAGTCCTTAAACATCCCAAGAAGGGAGAGAGGTGAAATGAAAGACTTGTGCAAAAGCTGTAAAGGTTTTACTTTAGCTTATGAAACTGCTTCTCATCACTACTATCATCCTGGGCACCGAGGACTTTGAGATGAGAAAAGATGTTCTTTGAGGTCTGCATCATTTCCAATCATTACATCCAGAAGATCTCAGCTACCCTAATGGAGCCTGTCTGCTCCTCTCTTTAAGAATTTTGTAATATTCCTAAGCATTCCTTAACACCTTCTGCTGTCTCACGTGTCCAAAATAACATTCTTTGTTGGTTCCCTAAGCTTTCCTTCTTCAACACTGACACTGTGATTTCCCACTTGGTTCTCACACCTCTGTGACTCAATTTAAGAACCTTGGAGCAGAGAGTAAAGCTGAATTTTCCCAGCATGCTATAAACTCAGATTTCTTTGTCATTAAGAATACAGGCCTACAAGCATAGGCTGAAATACATATGGATAAAAAGCACGCAAAAGTGAGGGCCATTGCATGCTTATAGGAATTATGGGGGCTACTGTTTTGTACCAGCAGTCACCTGTCACAGTGAGGAACACCACTCACCCCTCATGCCAGCTTCATGCTGCACCTCTCAGCACCAAGGAGCACCACAGACATTGTCTGCCCATGCAGTGTTAATTTCAGCTGCCAAATACCTGGAAATTACTCCTGTGTGAATGCTATAATGATTTATATTGTGTCTGATTCCTGCGGTCTCCACGATCTCATACAGTTATATTTTTGAATAATAAGAACATGTAAGAAGAATAATGAAATTAGCATTTTGCTGGTTAAGCAAGGCCAAGTCAAATAATAGGCAATAAGGAATTTTCAAAATTCAAAGATGAACTTGCAGGAGGTAGTTAGATAATCAGATGCATCTGTGTTTACGTCATCTATGATATTATCTGTACACATTCATTTGCTCCTTAAATTTAGCTACTTTACATTAGCCATCCCTTGGCAGCTTTCCACACCACTGTTAGCAAGTGAAAATGTTTGCAAGAGAATATTTATGTTCTTTATGTTTGCAAGAGAAAGACAAAGACTCTGAAAGTGCAGGAGTTGAATCACTTCTAAGCAGCACGAGACAGTTAATTCCTTGCTGGAGAACTCACCTTGTTCATATCGAACGTGCGGAACATCTGCTCAATGTACTTATTGGCCTCTGGATCCAGCCCTCGAAGCCCAAAGAACTGCTTAAATTCATGCTCTGTCAGTTGTCCAGAAGGACACTCTGTCATAAATTTCTTGTACCAGTGGTGGATCTCGACAGCCTGTAGATCATCTACTGTGGAGCTGCTGTTGTTTCCCATATGTGTCTGTGGTCAGAAGGATGATGCTACAGGAATGATCCTCTTCCTCCTGTGGCTCTCACAGCACTGCCCATTTGCTCCTGTCCATGCTCAACACTAAAGTCAGTTACGTGAGGGATCTAACTTTCCACAAGCCAATTAGAAATGTTAATCTTCTTAGAGGCTGATCCTCAAACCAGAAAGTTTCAATGATACAAACAGTCTTCTTAGAATGGAAAGGAGATGCAAGATAATCTAGCAAATCACTGCTATTTTAGGAACTAAAGCAGAAAGGCTGAGAAGGTTAATCAGACACTGGCATTGGGAGCTATACTGGTTTGGTAAACTACCCTATTTTTAACCTTGATATAGTTATACATGAAGATAAGAGGAAATGCCCACAAGATGTGGGCTGTGAGGTTAAGTAAAGATCTGCTCCCCTAAGTGGATTTGAGAGTCTGTTTTCTCAAACAGGCATGTTGAATAACAGAATATGTAGGACCAGAAAGTGTTGCAGAAGTGGCCCAGTACAAGAATGAGGTTGTGCGAAAAAACTCACCTCCATGCACGCAAAGGAGCACAGAGGAACACTGGGGAACCCAAATAATCCCCTGGTTTGACAAATCCGAGAACCACCACAGAAGTACAGTCAATCCATGAAAGGCTCAACCGCACAAAGGGGAAGGTGCAAAGAGAGACAACCACAGGCTGGGGAACACAAATTAGCCAGTAAGAAAAATAAAGGCCTTGTCCCAGATCCTTCTAAATCTGTTGCAGGGGAGCCATTAGTCCCATTGGCCTAGAGGTGGCACCCATCATCATGAGTCAGTAGGAGAGTTTGCAGAGTACCCTACAAACAGTACTGCCTAGGGGCATGGAAAACACTGTGGGGTGCAGGGCAAGAGCATGTGGGGACGCAACAGGATGTTTAGGAGAGTAACAGACGGGGGGAAGGGATGTGTCTAGGTGGTTTGGGAATGAACAAGCAGGAGAAAATGGAGGCAAGGGGAATAGAAGGGGTCCGTTGCATGTAGAATGGTGCTAATCAGTATGAATGTCTATCCATGCCTTGTGCCTGGTCATCACAGTCTTTCCTGTCTTCTAACACTTCTACTTCCTTTTTTTTTTTTTTTTTTACTGGCTGCACAGCACTGTGGTCTGGGCATATGTATGCATGGGAAGTTGTCAGTGTCTGAGTCTTTCACTGAGAGGAATGTGATGTTCTTGTGAATGGTTTCCTCATCCTCTCTTCTTCTTTCTTTTTTTCCATTTCTTCTCTTTCCTTCCACTTAGACTCACATACATATGTGTTAAGAGTTGTAAATATCTCATTCTACTTAGAATAACTGCTTGCTATCACTACCAGTATTAGCCCATGGTTGTACCACGTAAAGGTAGATAAGTAAAATTAATTAGCCATTGATACCTGGAGAAATTGCTCTCATACTAAAGTGAACAAAGTGAAGTGAACAAAGCTGCAGTCAGGGCATGAAAAATTTAGAGCACACCTGGCAAGCCTTGGTCCTGGGGCCCTGTGAGCTCGGGACAGAGCCCGTGGTCATAGCAGGACAGCACTACTGGTGCCATCAGAAATAGGAATACAGTGCATCTGAGTGCACAGTGAGGGCCAGGAGACAAGGAAACTGTGCTGCTCAGGCTTGCTGAACTCTTGCCCTACATCTGGCTGGGGGCAACCTCTGGGACCAGTACAGACCGGGAAGTGAATGGATCAAGAGTTCTGAGAAGGAAAACAAAAAACTGGACTGGCAAAAAACTGGGGCTGGTAGTGTGCACATCCCCAGCAGCATGGGCAGCAGCTGAGGGGGACGATTCTGTCCCTCTGCCCCACTCAGGTGAGACCCCACTTGCAGAGCTTTCTCCAGTCCTGGAACCCTCAGAACAAGACAGATTGGGAGCTGCCAAGCAGGTCCAGAGGAGGCCGCGGAGCTGCTCCAAGGACTGGAGCCCCTCTGCACTGGACACAGGCTGAGAGAGCTGAGGGTGTTNCTCACCAGCACCGCCGGCCCGGCTCGAAGCGCCGCAACTGATTGGTTGCTGCCTTGTTATTGGGCGGGAGCCCAAAGTGACCTCCGGATTGGTCACGTTGTGCCATGTTGCAGGACAACCATGGCGCCGAGGCAGCTGCTCCATCGCGATTGCTTGGCCGTCACGTCTATCTNTATGTGTTAAGAGTTGTAAATATCTCATTCTACTTAGAATAACTGCTTGCTATCACTACCAGTATTAGCCCATGGTTGTACCACGTAAAGGTAGATAAGTAAAATTAATTAGCCATTGATACCTGGAGAAATTGCTCTCATACTAAAGTGAACAAAGTGAAGTGAACAAAGCTGCAGTCAGGGCATGAAAAATTTAGAGCACACCTGGCAAGCCTTGGTCCTGGGGCCCTGTGAGCTCGGGACAGAGCCCGTGGTCATAGCAGGACAGCACTACTGGTGCCATCAGAAATAGGAATACAGTGCATCTGAGTGCACAGTGAGGGCCAGGAGACAAGGAAACTGTGCTGCTCAGGCTTGCTGAACTCTTGCCCTACATCTGGCTGGGGGCAACCTCTGGGACCAGTACAGACCGGGAAGTGAATGGATCAAGAGTTCTGAGAAGGAAAACAAAAAACTGGACTGGCAAAAAACTGGGGCTGGTAGTGTGCACATCCCCAGCAGCATGGGCAGCAGCTGAGGGGGACGATTCTGTCCCTCTGCCCCACTCAGGTGAGACCCCACTTGCAGAGCTTTCTCCAGTCCTGGAACCCTCAGAACAAGACAGATTGGGAGCTGCCAAGCAGGTCCAGAGGAGGCCGCGGAGCTGCTCCAAGGACTGGAGCCCCTCTGCACTGGACACAGGCTGAGAGAGCTGAGGGTGTTCAGCCTGGAGAAAACAAAGCTCCGAAGAGACCTTATTGCAGCCTATCAGCATGTAGACGGAGCTTAGAGGAAACACAGAAAAATATTTTTATGCCAAAAGCCGTAGTGCCGGAGCAAGGGACAACAGCGCGTATGTACCCAGGCCCAGGCTTAGACCGGATACCTCAGGAAGCTCTCAATGCCTGGTTGGACGGAGCTGGAGCAACGCAGCCTAGTAGGAGGTGCCTATGGCAGGGGTGTGGGACTGGATCATCCTTAAAGGGACGTTCCGACCGAACCACTGGGCACGGCTTCTGGCNCTCGGCAGGTTAAAGCCGCTCCTCGGTGCTGACCGCCCTGCCATGCTGCAGGTCAGTGCCTCTCCCCGCCCTCGGTGCTGTCCGCACCGCGGACTCTGTCGCCCGGCTCTCGGCGGCTGTCGCTGGCCGGGCTCCTTTCGTGGCCATGCGGGGCCGGAAGGGGTTCGCAGCTCCCTGAGGCCCGGGCCATAAGGGGCAATGGGCTGGGGAGGGCCTCTTTTCTCGCTCCGGGCTTTGCGGCCCGGCTCAGTTCCCCCACGCGGGTGGGACGCTGCCGGCGGTGGCCCCAGGTACCGGGAGCACAGCCCTGCCGGGGGAGGTTCATACTCTGCGGGCTCGCATACCGGAGGCATGCGGTCCGGTAAATCTGCGGGGCTGCTAGGGCCCGGCGGCGCTGCCCACCGGAACCCAGCACGGCTCTCCAGTGCTCCCCGTCCCTCCTGGTTTCTCTTGCAGCTCCTCTGCGCAGCGTGAGAAGTTTGGCTCGGGGCTTGTGTACAGCAGCAGTGCTTTTAATGCGTGTTTGATTTTAAACGAAGGGAAGTGCAAGGAATTAACTTCACTTACGTATAATAAACTTATAATAGAATAAATTAGGGGAAAATATTGTCAAGTCTTTCTTTTCTGTGGCTGATACCTGGGGATAGAAATGCCTTGCTTACTGCAGACTGTGCAGACTAGCAGTGTGCTTAGACTGTTTGGGTCAGGGATGTGTATTTCAGAGGAAAGGAACCTCCTCCAGATCACTGCTGGTAGTTCCAGTGTTCAAAGTAAAGTCTCCCCAGCAAAAGTTTATTAGTCACAGGAATGCTGAGCAAAGGTAGAGGATATAGAGGATCCTGGCTCGCATCCTGAGCACAGTGAGGGTCCTTGTGTTCTGCTGTTCATTACAGAGGTGGGAATCCGTATGCCAGTGTGAGCCTGGGAGAGCACCAGTCTTGTCTCTGAGAGCACTGTTTGCTTTATTGGGGTGAGGCAGTGGAACACGGAATAACCTCTGGCCTTTTGTGTTTGTGAGGAAACTGGTTGGCATTGTATAACACCAGGATATTCCTGCCACAAGTCCTTGAGGCTAATGCACAGGACAGCCACCACCCTCTGTGCAGGCTGTTGGCTCTGGGACAGAATTTAAAGCTGTGTTATGCTTGTTCCTGGATTTGTTCTCAAGGAGGATTCAAAGAGAGCAGATCCAGGCTCTTTCCAGTGGTGTCTGGTTAAAGGATGAGAGGTTGTGAGCATGAACTGAGACACAGGCGATTACCTCGATCATCAGGAAATGCTTCTTGCCTCTGTGGCTTACTGAGCACTGCCACAGGTTGTCCAGGGAGGTTGTGAAGCCTCTGTCCTTGGAGATATTCAGAAGCTGCCTGCACAGCTTCTGCTTGAGCAGGATGCTTAGACCAGATGACCTCCTTACTTTAGCCAGTATTTGGTTTTTTGAGAAGATTCTCCTCGAGCCTTTTATTTGTTGTCCTTCACTGAATTTTCTCCAACAAGCTCCCACCTCTTGTTCTGGAGAGCTCAGAACTGGACATGGCCAGGATGTGGCCTCATCAGTGCCCAATAGAGAGAGGAAGGATCACGTTCCTCCTGACAACACTCCTAATGCAGCCCAGGATGCTGCTGCTGGCCTTTGTCATGAGGGTGCATTGATGACTTAGGTCAGTTGTCCACTGCAATCTCCAGCCTCTCTCTGCAGTGCTGCTTTCCAGGCATGTGTTCCAAGGATAGTGGCCCACCTAGTTCCGTATTTTCCCTGTTTTCTCTACATAGACAGCAAACCTGTTGCTGTTAATAGAATTGTAAAATCACTTTCTGTTCCCCCTTCACATCCCTTGCCATATTTGGCTGGTCTGAGAATATAAATTAAAAATTAATTCAAAAGACATGAATTTCTAAGACCTGAGTTCAGGTTATTAAAGTCCGTATCTGTGCAACTAGCTGCAGATGGTTCCTTTCTTTGAGTTTTTAAGGAGGCCAACTGTGAGTCAAACCCATCAAGGCTTATTAGCTTGAGTGCAGTATCAGGTTAATGTGGCCAACCTGGACAAAGGCCAAGGAGTATTTTTTCAATCCAGGTATACATGCTTGAAGTTGTAATGCCTGTAGCATGTGCTACAGGCCCATGCAAATGCTAGATTCTGCTTCTTTTTCATATTTCTAATACCACTTCTAATAATTCATGTATTGGTTCTCTCGGTCCCAGCCACATATTTTGCATTTGTGAAAAGAAGCTGTGGCCGAATGCTCAGTTGGAAGATCAAATCAATCCTCTTCAAGTATTTGAAGACAGTTAGAAGAGGCATTTTTGCATTTGGATGGCTGTTTTCTAAAATGCACTACTGCCAAGACAGCAGGTTTGGTTCCTCAATGGGGCATTGTGGGAGTGATGGTTTACAAAACTATAAATACGTAGTTATTCTTTTGATGGATTCCAGACGTTCCTGGTCTCTAAATAAGTATCTCACGTTACCACCTTGATGAGCAGTTGATGCTGTCAGGAGAAATCTCCCTAGCTGGAACTGTAAAGCTGTGCTATTCTGGAATTCCATTACTCTCGCCTAGGGCCAGCTGAGAAGTGAGGAAAGCACCAGGACTTGTTTTACTGACTGTTGTATTGTTGCAAAATGTGAATTATTCTAACTGTGCTTCTGGAGGAGTTGCATCCCCTTGAGCTCTTTGCAGGAGCCTGTCTGAGGCCTGGCCTCTTGGTGCATGTTCTTTTGCTGTACTAACTGCTGCTTGAGCATTTTATTCCATCAGCTGAAGAGACTGAGCTCATGCTATGCAGTGTGAGAAACCAGGGCATGTCTGCAAATCCATGTTCCCAAACAGAGCAGACTGGTCACTTTTCATGCTTATTGCAAGCGACTGACTAACAGTCCTGGAGTGTACTGTGTAGGATGAAGGATGGGCTTATTTCTTTATTATTGGGTAATTTATTTTCTTCTTTTTTTTTGTTGTTCTTTTTCACTTCTCTCTCCATCAAAAGTCTTGGTTCATGCATCCTGTCAGCACTCAGGAGATAAAAAGGAATGGCAAGAAAGACCTGTGCGTGACTGCTCTACCTTAGAAACCTTTCTTCTGAATCAGCAGACCCATGAGCTCCTTAGAGCACAAATTAGGTTAGTATTCACATGCTCTTTTCTGCTATTGATGCTCTAATGTCCATTGTCATGTTTTCTACTTCTGCAAAATCAGTTGACTGCTACAGAGAAGTAATGCACTGCTCCTCTCCAGTGTCAATATTTTCACACATTTAAGTGGCAATCTAAGAACAAAGATTTGCTTAGTAAGACAAGAGAGGACAGGAATTAGTGGATCTGTGTAGCCAGCTTCAGGAGCCTGCTTCTAGTGAGGCAGAGACATCATATTAAAAGATTCCATTTGATGGAGATAATTTTAATAATGTAAACTTGATCCTACAGCTAATGTAAGTTTGCCCAGTTTCAGCTTGCACTACTGGAGCTTCTGTAATTGTACAAATTATTTTGCCACTTACAGGCATGGACAGTTCTGTGGCCTTTCTGTTCAGAGATGTCAAATGTCACATATGACCTCTTTTTGTAGAAGGCTAGAATGATGATTCTGTAATTCTTAAGGGACCTTGGGAGTTCACTTGGTCAAAAATCAGATCAGATTGCTATGAGCCTAATACAGTATTTTAACATCTTTCCTGTGCATTTTTTCTCTGGTTGAAATTGCTTATGCTGCAACTTGTGTCCTCTGCCCCATGTCCATCTGATGTGGACCTTGTAAGAGGTGTGTGACTGTCTTTTGCTCCCTTATGGGTGGTTGTAGGGAGGACAGCAATTGTATCCAGCTCCTCACCTGCTGTTCTCAGGGCTGAGCAAGCCCAGCATTCTTATACTCTCCACGTGCCTTGTAATGCAAACCCCAGTCGTCCTGGGGGCCCTCTGCTGTATTTGATTCGTTATTTTGTAAGTGAGCCTTCTACTTCACATGTAGTCTTATAGGTGTGAATCGAGAGGAACGATTGCTTTTCTCAACCTGCTGCCTGCAGTCCTGCCAATATAGCTCAGTGTACATCTGACCTTTGTTGTGGGCTTAGCCACCAGCACTTTGAGGTTGTCTTCTGCAACACAGTTGTACAGCCAGTTGCTACTCATGCTTTTCCTGTTCCAGGCATAGGCTTCTACCTTTCCTGAACTTCACTGTGTTTCTATCCATCTGTTTCTCTAGCCTGTTGTTATCCTCCTGGTTGACAACTCTGTACTTTGGTTTATCAAAGGCTCTTTCAAATTTGGTGAATTTAGTGAGGTGGAGTGCATCCCATCGTTTCAGTTAATAACGGAGAATTTAATTTACTGCGCTCCCCAAAATGACAAGTTATATGTTGCTGGCTGGTACTGCTGCATGTTTTTGGTTCTTCACTTCCACTTGCTGGATTAGTTTGGCTCCTGAATTTCAAGGAAAGGAAAGAAGGTGTGCTAAGCAGCAGCCAGGGAATATATGTCCTCTCCAGACTAGTCCCCTATGTTGAGGTCCTGTCCTGTATGTGACATGCAGAAGTCTCATCATCTCTCTAATGTGACATTTGTATCTGTTTAGCAAACATCAAGGCTCAGTCCATTACTTCCACTACTTATTAGCAGAAAGCTGATTTTGTTACAGGCCATGTTTGACCTGTAGACAAATTACTCCATTTAACAATTACCCTTCTTTTCAGTAAACTGAATGGGTCATGGTTCTGTAATGTCATTGTTAAGAAAGATCAGGAAGGAACTGTGAGGATGACTTGGCATCTGGTATAAAAATGTATTTTTCAATCATACACGTAGAGCAGTGAAAGAATTTTCACGTGTCTTGACACCAGCACATCCTCTGCTTTAATGTTCAGAGGCCCCAGCCGCTCCTGTTAATGTGACCATTTCTTTTTCCCGAGGTTTTACTTTGGCTTTTCTCTCTTGGCAAAGGAGACAAATTCCCTACAAGCCTGGTCACCAACTGCTGTAACATTAGAGATCAGCATAAGGGAACTTATTTTTCATAGCAGTTTTGACTCTGAAACTGACTCTCGGTTTTGTTTTAGACTCAAGATGCTGAGCCGTTTGTCAGGTTTAGCAAGTACTGTTTTACAAGAGCTGTCTGGGGAGGATGGAGATGCAGTTACTGAACCATCTATTGCTGTAAGTGTTGTCTAAAGACTTTCAGATTTTATTGACAATTAGTTTGGGGAGTGTGGTTTATTAGACTGCTTTGAGAATTGTCTTCTGCTTCTTCCTTGATGAGCACTAGACTGAGCTGTCATTCCACTCTGCTTTTTTTCTACTCCTCACCTCTTAAGTCAGCATTTCTGTTAGGCGGATCAGAATCTCCTCAGTTTCCACATCTCAAGGTGGTCCTAGGAAACAAACTAGAATTAGGGTTAAGAAAGACTTCTAAGAATACTAGTGATTGTGTGTAGCAGAAGCTCTGCTTGGGTGGGTGGCAGTGGGAGGCTTCATCTCTGCGCTGCCCTTTGGTATTGAGACAGTAGATAGTGTGTAAGGGTGCCTCTCATTTCCTATTTGTTCGTGTGGTGTTCAGCAAGGAACTCTTTGTTTTTGTGTGTTGACTTGCAAGTTCTCTGAGCTTTCCTCCTGGTTTCATCTGACTGTGTATTTCTACAGGCTCCATGAAATGCCTGCAAGGAGCAGAGTGCAGCTTTGAGGACTGGAGCTGAAAATACCATGTAGATGCTCTGCTGCAGGCTATTTATAGTTTTTTTCCCTTCAGAACACTCATTTTGTTGTTTCAGGTAGAAACTTTGCAGTCAGAAACAGAAAGCATGGAGGAGGCACCCGAGGAGCTGTTGGAGCGCCTAGCCCAAACAGAAAAGCTGGTTGTTCAGCTGAAGGATTTGATTCGAGAAAAGGATGCCCTGCTCCAGGAAAAAGAAACTGTATTCAAGGTACCATTTCTTTCTCCTGGGACCAAGAGTAAAATGCTGCTTCAGTTTTCTGTGCAAGCCAGTCTCTGGTTTCTTTTGAACATGAGATACCTGCATGATGAATGGCATCAGTTCCAGAGAATTATTGGAATTTGAAGAACAGACCCTAACCCTAGAGATGCAGGATATTTTCTGTTATTAAGATTGGGTTAATTTAGTCTAGAGTAGATAAGTTACATCCAAGTTACACAGCATTTTGTCTCAGAACTCTTTGAGGCTCGTGCAGATTCCCAGTGGCTCTAATAAATACTAATACCTTGTGTGAGGCTGTTCTTTCCCCACTTCAGGGTGTTTGACACAGAGTAGCCTGTGCTGCTCTCATCCACTAGTCCAAAGGTTTTATGACACATTCCCAAAGGTATGTGTTGCCTGCCCTTAGGTATAGTGGGAGTGCGGTTACTTGACATGGTTTGGCTTCCTCTGCTGTGTGCAGTCCCTCAAAACTGAGTTTGTGTTCACTGCTGGGTGAAGTCCCTGACTGCTCCGTCCCTTGAAAGGAAGTGCTGGGGTAGAAGCTACAATTTTGGTATGTGTAGTGTTTCAGAACAAATTTGTTTTGCAGATGTGTTTTAAATAGTGCTCTTACTGAGGAGGCAGGATTAAACAGAATATGGCAGACTGACAAGCTGTGTAGCTTTTTCAGTGTGGTGCTTCTTGGGTAACAGACTGGAGTCTGAGGTGCAGTCAGTTTGTGTCCTTCTCTTACAGAAAGAGCGAGAGGCCGCGGATGCAAAGCTGATGAAACTGAAGCTTCAAGCCAAAGCCAAACTGGCCTCTCTGAACAAACGCATCGAGGAGCTGACACAGAAAGGATCACCACTGCCTACACAGGCCTTAGCAGATGAGCTGGAGTATCCCAAGGTTGGGAGAACACGGCTGCTAAAAAGATGTAGCTTCTACTGATAACCTACTATGATGTTTCAGGTCACAGTGAGCCAGCAGGGCCTATTTGTCTTATTAGCAGGATATTCACAGTTCCAGCAATGGTGTCTGCCTGTGCTGTAGGAAGCCTATCTGTCCAGCTTCCTTGTACTGCAGATGCCCTTGGAGTGCTCAACTTGATCTCCTCAAGGGCAGGGGCTAGTTTCCCTTCACATAACTTTGGTAATCAATTGTAGCCAAATCTTTCCTGCAGAAACTGTGTGTCTGAGCTATGAGTTTCAAAATGTTACCTGTCTTGTCAGTACAGGAATGGTTGGCTGGAGTACAAGAACAAAGAGGTAAGGAGATCGTTGAAACTGGAAGGCAGTAACTTAAATATAAAAAAAAGAGATATATATATATTTTTCAGGCATGTAGCTTCTTGAGCCATCATAAAGTTTTATGCTGGGTAAAAACTGAGATAAAAGTATTCTCTATGAAGACATTAAAGAAGCTGTTAGCCACTAACTAGAAGTTCCCTTTGGAGCTGGTAGTTTTTGAAAACTTGAGTATGTGATCAGCAAAACAATATTTTCTTTAAAAAGTTGGTAATATTATGGAAGAGAAGTGGGATAGAAGTCCAAAATGGTTTCCAGACATCAGATAATGTTCATTAAGTGAGAGGTTATTTCAGACATTGGAAAAATATTAAAATATTACAGGAAACAATAAGAGGTGCATGCGAGAGCTGTCAGATGAGAGGCAGCTACTAATGAAGATCAGTTCTATGATTTGTTTTTGATTGAGAACATCATAAAATCATAGAAATGTGATTTTGTAATTCCAAAAACCAACTTGAGAATCTTTCTCAATGAAAAGCACCCTCTGGTTTCATATATGAAGGAATTGGACGGTCTCAAGGACTGACGTAATAGGGAAATAAAGCAAAATTTACCCAGTGCATAATCAAGCATTTCTGGTGTTGTGACATATACTGCAAGGCCATAAACAGCATTCCTTGGCTGCAGAGGCCAGTGGAGACCACAGAGGCAGTTGAACTGTGTCACTTGACATTGCTGTCCTGGTGCTGAGGCTCCTTTTTAGCTTATCTGTATGCAGCATGTGTGTAACATCTGTGTGCTGTTACATGACTTTGTGTAGACTTACTGTTGAGGATTGGTGAGTGTTCTTGCTTCAAAATTCAAATTTATCAGTTGAAGAAGGCAAAGTGAAAGAAAGTTGATCATCAGTTAATTGGTGCAATATAGATTTTAGAGGCCTTATTTTTTTTTTACATACCATTCTTGCTATTCTACTGAGAGTGACAAGGCCTCATGTGGAGTGTTGTCATGTTCTACTCACTTGGAATCAGGAAAGATGAATTCTGAGAGCAGCAAGAGTCTTTCTGTTCTCCCATCATGTTAGTAGCTGCACTTGGGAGGCACTTAAACAGCTTGGTTATTTAGTCGACCAAAGTGAGAGAGGAAAGGTCATTTCTTTCTACGGTTGTATGAGGAAGGCAAGCATTAACAAAGTAGGAGAACTGTTAAAGGATAATGCAGGTGAATGGATAAATGTAAATTAGCCATTAAGAAAAATGGCCTTCTATTTAGAGGAATGAGGGCTTGAGACAATCTCTGGTGGACATGATATGGACCACAGCCTTATTTGGTTTGGGTTAGAACACAGTTTGAGTGAAGTTATGTTAGGGCAGTTACCTGCAGTATTATGTATTTGATCCAGAAAGCACTAACTTCTTTCTTGCAAGGTTAGACCTACTGAGAAGATACAGAGTCTTTTATTTACACTTATTTCTCCACGTAGATGCTGTCTTGAGTAATGGGGATATTTCCTAGACAGTAACCTGCCATTTAAAGGTGAAAATTCTTGGTTAGAGTTGCATGTTGTGCTGAAATATTGAATATTAGCAAAAGGCTGCATTTTTTCCTCCCTATGATGTGAGCCCTGTGCAAAGGCTGTATTTTAAATATCTGATTAGTACTATTACTTCCTGGACTTTTAGCAGATTCTTGTTTTGAGAAGAATGGAAATACCATGGAATATGGAAATATTCTATCAGATAATATTTGTGTACAGAACAATTGAGGCTCCTCTCAAACTTTTGAAGTGGGTAAAGATAAATTTTTTTCAGTTATAAGAGCTTATACATTTTGAAAAAACATAATATTTAAAAGCTTGAGCTCTGGGAACTTTGTGGCTGCTACTGTCCTCAGCTGTGGCACTCCGTGTAATGGTCAGTGTAAGAGGCTTTTCCCAATCCGACTGTAAATATCGATCCTGAAAGCTAATTACAAGTAAGCAAACTAATCTACCCATCTTCCCCCCCTTGCAACTCCTCTGCCCCAATCTTATAATTATCCCTGGCTTCTTAGAGCTTCCTGTGTTTCTGTTCTTTATTTTTCTGTCCTATTCTATTTCTAAAAATTAAGTGCAATTGAAGCTTCCTTGTCTGTCTGTTCTGCCTCCTGCCAGTGACCTTCTCCATAGGTGAAACATCTTCTGAGGAACAAGTAGCCTCTTATTCTTATTACACTAATTTATAAGTGCTTTTATAAGCTCTCAGAATATTTTCAGAATGAGTTTAAAGACATAAATACTCTGTAGAATTCCTATGTTACTGATGGTATCTAACCCAATACCTGCCACAAATAAAATGGAAGAGATGCATTTTATATATATTCAGTACAAAATACCCAGCACTGAGTGCTCACAGTAGCTGGAAGTGCTGAGATGAGAATATAGAGTGTATTTGTCTGCCCAGGGACAGGTGGTGAGGGGCCTGCCCTCACCCAGCCGGGGAGACAGAGAGAAGAGTGCAGGTGTAGTGTGCTGGGTTGTCTAAGTAGGCACAGCCTAAGCATGTTTTATGTGAAATGTTTGCATTTCTTGGTCATAAGCAGAGGATTTAAGTGCTTCAGAGTGGAGTAGAAGTGATAATTGTTTTCCTGTTCCCTTTGCTCGTATCTGATAAGTTGATTGCTATTAATCCTGTAGAGTAAAGAGATTTCATTGGGCATTTTCTGTAGTCTAGAATGTCTACCCCTTTGTCACATGGAGAATATTCTTCTATAGCAAATTTAGAAATGTTTTTATTTCTGGTGTTAGCGAAATTTGTGGTGCTAAAAGGCCTCACAAATCAGGATAGTCATATAATAAATAATGTGTTTAATAATCTAATTTGCCTTAGTTTCTGTAGTGAGCAGTCATGGACTGTTAGCCCTTCCAAGTGGTTTGATGCTTCCCAGTTAAAGACATCTTGTGCATATCTACACAGAAATAGGGAAAGTAATTACTTAACATAGGACAACTTCATTTAAAGAAACAAAAGGGATGTAAAGTCCAGAAATGAAGCAATGTAGTAAAAATAAGCATCTAATTAGGAATAAAGAGTAAAGTAGCATTTTAGTGTATTTTTTTTAATTAATTAATTTATTTAATTTATTAACAAGTAATATTATAAGTTTACTTTCTTCTGTTTCTCTTCTTCCCACTTTTTTCCTCTTGCAATGTCAGAAAAATGAAAATACAAGTGAAGGGCACAGAGAGGAAGTGGAAGTACTGAAAGAGCAGCTCAGGGAGCAAGAGGAGACTGTTCAGGACCTGAAGAAACAGCTGGCTGTAGCCAAAGAGAATCTGAAAGATGCTGAAATCAAGTATGCAACACAGGTACAGAATTTTTTTTTCTATCCGTCAGTCTGTGTTTCCTACCTTACTGCTTAGACTAGTATGATGGAATAGAACAATGCTTACACAGCTGGTCTCTCCTATTCTTTTACCTCAATTTTTTCAGTTTTGTTCCTCCTCAAATCACTTAGGTCCATCAATGTCACTGCCTTTGGCTCCTCCTCTAAACTTGATGTAAGTCTTTCACGATCTCAAAATAATCTTCTTCTGCCCCCCATCCTCTACCCCCAGGTCAGAACCACCCTTGGTGCAAAAGGTGGTCTGCAGGTAAGAGATGGGTTTCACCCTTGGACAATGGGACTGATGGCTCCCTGAGGAGGGGGCAACCAATCCCTGGAAGGGCCTGGTTAGGGTGTCCCTTCCTCTTAGTCAGAATTTGGGTTCTTCCCTGGCTGCCCTTGCTGTTCTGTGATGGGCTTTGCAGTAGCTGAGGCAGAGTGTTCTTCCAGCTCCCCGGCGTGCCATGGCCTGTCTGTGTTCTGCTGTGGATGTGCAGGGCAGCTCCTTATCACAGAATGTAACAGCTTTAATGTTACGTTGTAGTTATTTGTGGAAAGATATTTCATACTCTAAATTGCAGGTTTTAGCTTTTGACCTGTGAATTGGGCTGCATCCTATATAATTAAAAACCTAGAAGTTCTATGAACTGTTAGTTATATAGTGATCATATATTTTATTATTCTGCTTATTTAAATTCTATGCTTTTTGCTTAATGGGATCTGAAGTCTTAGCAGTTGCTATACACACATTAGTAGGATAAAGACACCAGGTAAAAATGCCATTTGACCAAGACATATAGGAATGTCAAGCTGAAAACTCCATCACACACACAATATGCTGATGCATGTTGAAAGCAAGCCTGTCTGTCTGTCAGGCTAATAACCTTGTTGGTTTGTTTTTATTTTGTGGCTTATGTTTTCAGCTGAGTTCCCTGCAGGAAGTGATTCAGGAGAAGGAAGCTCTCCTGGAAGAGCATGTGCACCAACATCAAGCTGAATTGCTCAAGATGGTGGTCCACTCAGATATGGAAGTAGAGATGCAACAGGTATATTTGCTATAATAATCATATCACGGGAGGAGGAAGGAAAAGGACTTTTACCAGAAGACACCCTGAAAGAATCAATTCTCATTAAAGTAGCTCAGAAGGGATAAGAAGAAAGATGCTTTTGTTGTTTGGAGTTTTTTGCAATGCTAGTTGAGACTTTGAGTCCTAGCTTCAATCAGTCGAAGAGAAAGAACAGTTGAAAAAAGTGTGTATTATTGTGCTCCAGTTCCCTATTCATGAAGCAAAGTAAGCTCCTCCTGCTGCACCAGGGTTCCAGAATAGGTGTCAACAAAAATTAATTAATTCAGGCTACCAAAGTAACTGTGTTACAAAAACGAGGTATATTGATGAAACCTGGAAATCTAAACTTACGTTGGTCTCCACAATGCTGGAATGGCCCTGTCTCTCTCACAGAACCTGCGCACACTCCAGAGAAAGCTCGAGGAGCAGGAAGCAGCTCTGTTAGGACGAGCTCAGGTGGTAGAACTGCTGCAGCAGGAATTACACACTGCTGAAAAACAAAACCAGGTACCTGGTTGTGCTTTTTATTTCTTTACTCTGTGTGTGTGGTGGATGGGGCCTTTCTCTGTAGCTCAGAAGTTACTGGATTAGGGGTTTTTTTGCACCAGCTTTCCATCATGAAATCAGCTGAGGCTGCCCTCCCTGGGTCAGGTGTTAGAGCTGCTGGTCTGTGTGTGCAGCTTACAGTAGGTACAGCCAGACAATGGGGTGCTGCAGCTGCCAGCTCTAGTGATCCAGGTTCTGGGCCCGTGGACAAGGTCTACATCTATCCATGCCCATACTGCTGACTGTACTTTCAAAGCCAAATGCACAAACCTTTGCCAAACACAGAAATGCCTAACGCAATGCTGCTGAAGCCTCAGTGTTTCTGGACTGTACTGTCCAGGGCTGGATCAGAGAGAAACAGCTGTTCTTTGCTGGCATATGTGTATATGATGGCACAATTTGTGAGTGGGATTGGCTCTCACTTCATCAGTTTGAAGTGTGAAGATGAGATCAAGTCTGTGCATATATGACTATATAGACATGTGCTCCCTGAGAGACAGGGTTAAGAACATAACCTCTTAAAAGGTTGGTTTGCAGATAGAGGATGAGTGTATTTTTCATGTTTCCGCTATCTGAACTTTTGAAAATTCTCCATCCCTTTAGAAGAGACTTACACTGAATCAGTCTTATATTTGTAGGCTGCGTGATCTCCAGCCAGTCTAATGCTGAACCTCACTTTGATGATTTTTACACACTTGTGCCCCACATAGTTTCTTTTGCTCTGTGTCCCAGCCAGGCACAATGATGGGTCCTCTTAGTATTGTGGAGAGGTAAAGAACCTCCGTGAGCTGACTTGTACTCACTACTGACTGCATTGCTCAGCAGCGTGTATCATGGGGTGGTGGCATGGATATCTTCATGACATGGTTGCTGGGCTCCCTTGGCCTCTCCTCTGTGTCTTTGACTTCCATCATACATTCTGTGGTCTGAAGAAGACCTGGTATAGGTACAAACCTGAGCCCATGTGACTGAAACCTACCTATAAAGTAAAAGGAGCTCTTTATCAGATTCCTCCTGATATTAGCTATGCTGACTGTCCACAGCTCCAGGAGGCAGAAGTTTGACAACAGGAGTTTGGGCAAGTATAAGGTCTGTTTCTGTCCCTTGGTCACCTTAAATCTCTGTTTGAACAGAGCCTTCTGAGATCTTTCTTAAAGCAGTGGGTACTGCGTGGAGCCCTCTGTTACCTCCAGATTAATATTTCAGCATTCCCCTTTCACATACACACTTTTGCTCTGTTTTTTTTTAATTCTACTCTGTAATTGTTGAGTTCTCCCTCATTTATTGTAGCTCTTCCTCCCCTTTTTGGGAAGTTTGCTGTCTTCTAAAAGAGAACTCCTGGCAACTGTTCTATTGCTTCTTTCCTCTAAATTCCCCTCTTCTAAATAATGACTTATCTTTTCTTTACCACAGCAATGAGGAGTTGTTTCTCTCAGCATTGCTTTCTTGCAATTTTCAAATAGCGGGACAGTTTCTTTCTAACAAATTGAAATTTCTTACGTATTTGTTTCTTCTCTTCTGCTACTCGGGTATTTTAAAAGGATTTAATGAAAATCTTTAAATACAATTCAGGTACTTTTCTTTGTCAAGGTATTTAACTAGTTGAGAGAGAAATTAATTTCTCTATCATTTTACAGACACTCCTAAATCAGTGCCAGAAGATGGAAGTGGAACTAAGCTCCATGAGGGATGTGCTAGATGCAGAGAGAAGAGGCTCTCAGGATCTCAGGGAGAGGATGGAGCTGGAACTCGCTGAGAGGAAGCTGTCTTCCCATCGCTTGCAGGAGGAGGTGCAGCATCTCTCAGAGGAGCTGGAGAAAGCAAGAAGAGCACAAGTTGAGCTAGAGGTGAAGTATGAAGACCTGGAACAGGAGCACAGGCTGGAGGTAGAAGAGAAAACCCGTCTGCTCAGTTGTCTCATGGTGGCTGAACAAGAGCTGCAATGTGGCCGTGCTGTCCTTGGAGCTGACAAGGACCAGCTGGAGCAGGACGTTGGCCAGCCCCTGGTGCCATCTGTGCAACATGGAGCTGCAGCACACGGACCACTGGGTGAGCAAGCATGGCAGTTAGGTGGAGCAGGTCCTCAGGGGCCTGAGTATCACTGGGTTGCCTTCTTTTTGGCTTTGTTTTTTATAACAGTTCATTAGAATTGCTTAATGTAACAGTTCCTAATTGCACAGGGACATAGGAGTGGTGTTGCTGCCTCAAACTAAGAGGGTCTAGTTCAATCCCACTGTTTTGTCTTTGGCAGCTGCAAGAGGACCAGTAGTGTGGGGCAGCATATATGGTGCTTTGCTTGTGTACTGTCCCACCCTCTTCTCTTTTGAGGCTTATGGATTTCTTGGGCTGGATGTATTTTTTAGTTGATTTTATTGATTTGTTGGATTTTTTCCATCAACTTATGCAAGTCCTTTTTAGATGTGCCAAATTCTTCAGTCTGAATTTCTACTGAAATTATAAGTAAAACAATCAAGAAAAGCAAACTGTACCATTTTCTTCATAGACCTGTGTTAGAAATAATGACATTGATCTTGCCTCAAGCTCTTATTTTAAATTTATTTTCTTCCATCTTCTTTATGGCCCAAAGCTGAAGCAGTGACTAAGAGATAAGGGATTCCGTAAACTATTGTGCATGTGTGTAAAATGGACGTAGTTTGGCAAAAAAGACAAGAACAGACCTTGACTCCCCTTTTTCCCCTCTGTCAGATGGACTTCTACAGAAACCTGAGGAATTTGTCCTCTGCCAGGATGAGCTGAAATCCCAGCCACAAGTGCAGCTCTCTGAACTGGAGCAGCAGGTTTGGTATTTTCAAATTATTCTCATTAATTTTTCTGGCATATTTAGGAACAGAAGCCAAATTAAATGTCTAGAATTCTTTTTTTATTATGCATTGCTTGAGAAAGACTTTTCTTAGTTCTCTCATGCTGATGGGCAGGCATGTTATTACTACAGAAGCCTGGAAAGAAGTAGAAGTCAGTTTGAATAATTTAAAAGTTGCCAATTGTTTTTTGTTTTTTTTTTAAGTTAACCAAATGATCAAATATTAATATGCATTTATAAATGGCATAAAGTTTATCTTTCTCCCCTCCATCCTGTTTAAACAGAATGAATCAACTTCACAGGAAAAAATAGTAGATCAGGAAGACCAGAATGAGACTTCATTCCTACCCACAGAAAACTTGGAAAGACAGAAGACAGAAGGTTGTATGATTACCTTACATATTTTAATATTCTTAATGTACTTAAGAATGATTCTAGAATTAATTTCTACAAAATAACATATAGCTGAAGTGACAGCTTTCCCCAGTACAAAATTATAACAGTCTGCAGGTGGTACTTGTGTGGGGGTATTTTTGATAGCTTTTGCTGAAACAGTAAGGGACTCATATATATGCCACATATAAAAAACCCCAGACAGTTACATTGGTTTCGAATGTCTGGTCACGTAGACTGGTTGCAGCAGTATCACAGCTCTATCAGAATTATACCATAAAACATTGGATTTCTTCATGCGTTTACTTTAGGGTCTGGTGCACTGTGACAGTGGGCTGTCTTGATTTTTGAGAAATAGATACATTTTGCTTCCTGTCATTCAAAGATAGAACCTCTTCATAAGAATCCTGATGGGGGAATAAACACCAATAAATGAGATTCCTACAGTCCGAGAACATCATCTTTATCTTTTTTTTTTGTTCCAAGATCTCAGAGAAGCAGGTCTTTAATGAACTTCAAGACATTGTTTAGAATCACAGCATGGTTTGGGTTGGAAGGAACTGATAAAGGTCATCTGGTCCATCCCCCCTGCCCTGAGCAGGGACATGCTTCATCAGGTCAGGTTGCTCAGAGCCCCATCCAACTTGACCTTGAACATGCCCAATGGTGAGGCAGCTGACAGCTTCTCCAGGCAATCCAGAGAGAAGCAGCCCTTTTGAAGGGCTGCAGTAAGGCCTCTCTGAAGCCTTTCTTCTCCTGGCTGAGCAACCACAAGTCTCTGTCTTTCTTCATGGGAGATAGGTTCCAGCACTCTGATAATTTTTGTGGTTTCTTCTAGACTCACTCCAGCAGATCCAATCTGTCTTGTACAGGGAAGCTCCAGAACTGGACAAAGTGCTCTGAGTGGGGTCTCACAAAAGCAGAGAAGAGGATGAGAATTGTCTCCCTCAACCTGCTGCCCACACCTCTTTTGGTGCAGCCCAGGAAATGATTGGCTTTCTGGGTTGCAGACACACTTTGCCAGCTTCTGTCCAATTTTTAGTTTACCGGAATCCCAAGGTCTTCCTCTGTAGCCTGTTTTCAATCCATTCACCCTGCAGTCTGTGCTGGTACTGGGGATTGCCACAGCCCAGGTGTAGGGCCTTGCATTTGGCCTTGTTAACCCTTGCTCAGCACAAGGGCTACATGACTGCATTCCTCAAGCTTGTCCATGTCCCTGTGGATGGCATGGCATTCCCCCAGCAAAATCAGCTGCTCAGCCTGGTGTCACCCACAGGTGTGCCGTTCCACCCAGCTGTCTCTGTCAGCAGTTGGGACACTAAGTAGTACTGGTCCCAGTATGGACTTCTGCAGGACCTGATTCCCACTTGGATGTTGAGCCATTGACTCAGCTCTCTGCACACAGCCAGTTCCTTGCCCCACTGAACAGCCCACCTGTCAAACCCATATCTTGGCAATTCAGTAGCAAGGGTGTTGGGGAGACCGTATCAAAGGCCTTGCAGAAATCCAGCTTTCAGTCCAATACCATGCCCCAAGCTGCAATTAAGAACATCCAAAATGCACCTGGAAAACTTTAAGCAGCTCTTTAAAAAGCAGCTCCACCCTCTACTGAAAGGAATTCCACCTGAAGAGTGCAGTGACTCAGAGCTTCACTGTCATGTTACTTAAAACATCTTTCCCAGTCCCTGTTGAGCTGCGTGTTTACTTCAAAACAAGCTTTTGTTGTTGTTGTAATTGTGTTTCCAATGGCTGTGTTGAACACTTGATTACTGCCTTTTTTTTTTTTTTTGCATCTTAAACACTGGGAGATGTAATTTCTTTTTCAAAACTACCAAAATATTAAATGAAACATAAAAAATAATAATCTTTTAAGTCTGCTATATAGGTTCTAAATACTTTGTTACTCCTTTTTGTGCTGTGAATTTGTCAGTCTTCATTAAAGTGGGATGCCTAAAACTGCCCACTGTAATCCATTCCTAACTTGGATAGAATGAAATAAAGATTTGTAGTTACCTTATATTTTGCAATTTCTGATGCTTTTCAAGCAGACCTCAACAAATGTCTTCAAATTTCAAGCTGTGGTTGTTTGAAATATAAAGATTCTTGAAATCCTTGTACAGTCTTCATTTCCATGGGTTTAGCAGTGCATTAGACCAGAGTATCTGTAACTCTCTTTACATCCGCATGGATTCCTTGAGCTTTTCTTGAGGCAGCTCTTTGAGTGATTGAAGGTCTCTCCTCCTGCCATGTAAGGGAGCATTGTATGAGGCTTTCCATAGTTCAGTTAGTGAAAAGACTACTGGATAGTATGAATCAATAAAGGAAAGCCATTATCACAGGAAGCAAAGGCTCCCCTTCCAATTGTTAGAATTCAGAGAGCATTCATTTGAGCTTCCTCAGCTTCCATAATACTTAGCAAATGCAGTTTTGTATAATCAATTGTATGTAGAAAAGTGTTAAAAGGACTACAGAAGAAAACTTTGTACTGTATGTTGATGGTATGTGTGTCCTCTCTGCACACTCAGAAGGGAAAGAAAATTCATATCCCTAAGAGAACTGTTTAACTTGGTCCTGAGTTTTATTTTGCATATATATTAACGTATTTTTCATACCGTCATTGCTAGTTAACGTGTTCACAAAAATGGGGCCTTTTTAATGCTTCCAAGTTGGTATTTCTGGGGAAGACGCATTGCTTTACTGGGTCCTATATTAAAAGGCTGAGGCATGACCTAATACATTAATTAGAACTGAGATGAATTGCAGGATGTATTTTTCTTGTATATTTATAACAATTTCTCACTTTATTTTTTCCGAATGGAATTTGAAACATTTTGCTACAATAGTTCTTTCTTTCCTCTTCTTTATAAAAATGTTTCTTGAAACTTAAATCTCTATTACTTGTCTTTCAGTATGTCTGTATGACAACAATTTTTCTTTTCTAAAAGCTGCTTAAAACAGCATGTTGGTTGTGTGGTTGCCTCTAAAAAATCCCAAAACCACATTATCCCACAACAGTGTTATTAACTGTCCACTCCACTACATGTTATTAACAGCCACGTGTCCTTTCTTGAAAGCTCCTGGAAGAATATCCTGTTACTGTCTAAAGCAAAGTCTTAAATTTCAAAGACATTTTTTATGTTTGAATGTTTCAGAAATACCATATTTGCAACCTATCCTCCAGGAATCTCAGCAGGAAGCTGTGATGGTCACAGAAGATGCAGAACAGGTAATGATAAGGCAGCTGAAATAAGCTAAAACTAAAACAGGTCAAGGACTGGCCTTGAAACAGCTAAGCTGTCATGGTCTTTTTTATCAATCCTCTTTGGAAGGTTATAATTAACTGGATTAATGGTGAAAGACAGAAATAGCTTCCAAATACAGCTTGCACTGTGTGTTCATAACAGACTGTGTTTCCCTTTGCCAGCTGTGTGGATTTCTTGTGTCCTTCATTCACCCAATCCACATTTATGCTGTTTCCTGCCTGCTATGAGTTAGTTTTTCAGCAGAACTATGGGCTAATCTGAGACAGGTCTCTGGAAATAAAATTCCAGAGGTTCAGCTATCATTATTAAGATGCCTTTCAAACCAGCCCTGTCCATTCCCACTGCCCTGATGGGCACCTGGCTGACTGACTGGGGGAGCTGTGTGCTCCTTGAGTGGGAGACAGGTGGGCACAGTCCTTCCTTGTGCCACTGCACTGTGTCCAGCTGCAGGTGCAAGTGCATCCAGGCTGTTGTTGGGAAGCATGCATGAATAGGAACCTGCTGCTTGGCTTTATGCTCAGCAAGGGGGGGAGATGGCAGCCTCTCTGTATCTGTACTGAGGATTTGCTATGGAACTGATTGTTAGCTTAGAGCAAGGTCTGGCTCTTTGCAGCCTGCTCTGCTGGCCCGTCCTGTCCACAGGGGAAAGGTTCATGCTGTGTTTTATCTAATACATTCCTCTCTATACGAGAGTTTGTATATTGCTGTGAAGTTTTAAGGTAAAAGTTGATACTTGGAACCAGAGAAACATTTTGAGTCATTCATCCTGCTTGACTCAGACCCTTACCTTGCAGCTGCCTGCAGTCAGGTTGTGGGCTGTGGGAATACACACACACCCACACACGTAGTCTTCTCAAGGACAGATATAAGCATTTGAACTATTTTCTACTGCCCCTTTATAGATGGTAGAAAAAACAGGGTCTTTAGCATATGACTCACCTGGAACAAAGGGGATCAATGAAAACAATGCTGGAATTGTCCATTTCAATGTCTTTATTATAAAAAGTCCAGCTAAATAGCTTACATCTAGGTTTTCACACTTGGTCAGCTATTTCTACCATTTGTGCACTTGACCCATGGCTTTAGGCCAAATAAAGTAGTTAAGGCATCTAGCAGTTAAAAGGTTCTTGTGAGGTTATTGGTTTGTTTGTGTGGTAGAGCCTAGCATGACTTTATTGGGAAGACTCCAGGTTCTTTATGTGCTGGAGCAGTGAGGCATAGACTGTCAGACACATGACTTCTCACCTTCTCTGCTTGGGTGGTGAGTGAAAGGTTATGATACTGTAGTTACTCCCTTTGTAGTAGTGAAGATGGAAGAGAAATCATCTCAAGGTGGGAAGGAAGTTATTTAAATAATTTCATCATTGATATGTTAATCTGCTGAGATACGTCTTAGTCTATTGCTTAACATCAAAACCATTCTCTTTTTTTTATTATTTATTTATGTACTTGCTTGTTTATTTATTTTCCTTAGAGTTCAGAGTTGTGTCCAAACTTAGGACCAATAGGTTTTACTTAGAGCTTGGCAGAGCAGTAGACAGCTAAGAGAGCTGTCTTCTCGTACCAGGATCCTGGCTCAAAGCTCAGTGTTTTTTACTCAACCCACAGAATAAGAATATTGGTGCTGACACAAAATTGCAAGACTTGTGGACTCTGGAAGCTCCAGCCTCTTATGCAGACTGCTCTTCTTCTACAGGTGAGACCACAGAATAAGGCATGTGACAAGAAAATTGTGGAAATTTGATAATTTTCAGGGACAAATCTTAAGATGATTTAGAAGGAGGAGCTCTGAGGTCAGAATGTAAAGATGATAATCTACAGAAGGCAGAAAATATTTACATGAGGTAGAAGAGAACATTCTAGTGTGGGATGAGTAGGATATACCAGAAAAGAAAACAAAAAGTTGTTGCTGGGATTTTAAAGAGAAGGGTTTGAAGGAGTGTGTTCGTAGATGCAAAGACTGACGCATAAGGCACAGAAGGGAATTAAGATAAAATGAAGACCTGTGTGTTTTTCTTCAAGCCAGTAAATTTCTTTCTGTGTCTGGAATTAGTTCCCCCGCACATACCACATAAACAAACAAAAAAGCAGTCTATTACCTGGCTGTGTTGTCTCTCTGCTCTTCATCCTTCTGTGGGGGACAGAGGTGCTGTGTGCAGGTGATGCCAGCATGCAGCAAAGACAGAGAGTTGCACAGAGCTGGATGGCAGCTGCAGGGTCTGAATTGCTGGCTGGGTTAAACCACAACAGGATGTCTGTGCACTGCACAGACTCAAACTCTGGGTTGTTTTCTTGTGTACTTGGTTTGATGCCTTTTTTATTTTTCTTTTCTCACCTTCTGTAGAATCTCAGGTACCATTTATTGTCCCTTCACTTACCTACTGACTTTACCTGCAAGTCATTACACTGATGGTGACAAGTGTACCTTTTCTCACTAGGTGTGTCAGGAGAGCTGGTGAATTCTGAAATGCAAAAGCCTTTTGCTGACACTTCCATCCTCTCTGAGGTACAAAAACCCTTTTGGTCTCAGTGTTGCATGCATTTGCAGATATGAAAACTTTAATTTAGTTTAGAAGCCCCAAAGAGTTGGCTTTTTTTAACCTCCTGTGACTTAAAGTGGTTGTTTCATTAAGACAGCAGACTTTTTAAGAGCAGCTCTCCTTTAATGGTCCTTCATAAGTTGTTTCTGCCCTCCAAACTGATGAACTGCCTTTACAGTGCAGCGGATTGACTTGTTGGTGGGCTGTTGATCCAAGCTTTCTGGGGAGGATTTGTGATTGCTTTTCTTCTGTAATCTGTTTTGGGGGATGGGACAAAACCTTAAGATAATTATTTGGAAAAAGCCAAGCACTTCTTTGCAGGTGCTTTGTGTAGTGCTTTCACTTTGGACATGGACACAGATTGGAAGATGGGCTTCTGTCCTGCTGCTTTGCAGAATTGTTAAATGGACAGATAAAATAGGGGACAAAACCTCCTTATTCAAAGACTATGATAGGATGCCACGAAAATGTGGCTGGTTAAGTACACCAGAGGGCTTGTGAGAATCACAGGAGAACTTAAACAGTCCAGAGTCATACTATCTTGTAATCAAGAGAGAAGGGGAAAAAAGGGAATCAGAAGTTGCCCTTATGGTCTGATCCTGAAGCCAGAATCTTTCATGCTGTGACTTCAGAAACTGAAATTAGCAGAAGTGACCTGGGAAGTCACAGAATAGTTGGGGTTGGAAGGGACCTCTGGACGTCACCTAGTCCACCCCCCACTGCCAAGAGTCCCCCTATTATTTTCGAGGCTTCTGTGTATTGCAGAAGTCAGCTTGAGAAAGCTACAAAAGTGACAAGATATGGAGAGCAGATACTTCCAAAAGTGGCCCTTTCACAAGATTCAAAGGAAAAATGATACTGCTATTTTCTTCCAGGCAAGAACAGATGGCTTTACCGATGGAAGCAAGCAGTTTACTGAGAAAAGTTGTCCACCTGGAATTCTAGAATATATTGCTGCAGAGAAACAGAAAGAGCTGTCAGTTTTGCTGCTGGAACTGGAAGAAGCCCAAGAAGAAATAACTTTCCTGAAAAGTCAGCTCAAGGACCCCAGTAGCCAAACTTCTACAGGCAGTCAAACAGAAGAGAATTCACAGATAGAGTGTCTGGAGAGGGAAGAGCAGAAGGCCTCAGATACACAGAGTATCTCATTACTGAGAGAAACAGAAATGCAACAAACTGACTTTCTTCAGGGAAATGGAATCAATCTCCAAGAAGAGCCTCAGGGAAGCCCTGGCACCTCTCAATCTCATGAGCTAATAAAGTTACAAAACCAAATTGAAGAACTACAAATAATTCTGCAGAAATCGGAAGAATTCTTTAGGAAAGAACTAGGAGAAAAATGTGCAGAAATAAATAGGCTAAACCAGTTGGCTGAGGAATACCGAAAAAAAGGAGAGGATCCTGACAGTACACTTTGTGTTTTTACTGAAGAACAAGATCAGTTCTTGTACCACACAAAAGAACTTTCTACTCTAACAGAACTGAAGGAGCAAGTGAAGCAGCTGGAAGAAGAGTTAGCTCTTTCAGAAAAGCAGAGACTGTCAGACAGTCAAAGCAGTCTTCTAAGAGAGCAAATCCAGAGCCTTAAAAATGAATTTAAATCCAAGGATATAAAAATTGAAGCTTTGCAAAAGGACTTGGATGAGGCACAACTTCAGCTTTCTGACCAGGACGTGCAACTAAAGGATCTGAGAGGCCAAGTTGAGACAAAGGAATGTGAAGTACTTGATCTAGAGCAACTTTTGAGGAAGAATATGGCAGAGATGGAAGAGCTTTCCCACAAGTTAGCCTTAAAGGGACACGAAGCAACAAGCCTAGAACAGCTTGTTGCTGAGCACAGCAAGTCTATAGAGAGCCTGCAACAAGCCTTGCTGGAAAAGGACCGACAGATGACAGAGATCAGTGTCAGCATGTCTGAGAAAATGGTTCTGCTGAATGAAGAGAAATTTTCTCTAGGAAATGAGTTGAAGAGTCTTAAGGAGCAGACAAGTCTTTTATTAAAAGCCCAGGAAGAAAAAGAACAGAACATAGGAGCAAAAAATACATGTCTGAAATGTGGGGCATCTGAGCAGCAGAATGAGACCGAAGCAGTGAGTAAAGAAAAGGAGGAATTAGTAAATCAAGTTGAACTTCTAAGAAAAGAAAATGAGCAAGTGAAGCGGAAGCTGCAAGCAGCACTTGTGAACAGGAAGGAGCTTCTGAAGAAGGTAACCAGATTGGAGAATGAATTAGAACAACTGAGTAGAGAACAAAAATCAGAAACCTCAGTGGCTCCCGCAGCTGCAAGGGAAAAAAACGTGAGAAGCATGATCAGCAAAGAAATGACTCTTGAAAACCAGCCCAGTGAGGACTATCTAATTCAGCTGCTTTCTGAAAAGGAATCTGAGTTGCAGAGCATCCGGAAGGATAAAGAAACTACTGAAGCACGACTGCAGGCAGTGATTGAGGAAATGAGGCAAGGCTTGCAAGTTAAGGCAAACACTCTTTCAGTTACAGATGAAATCCTAGAGCATCCTGACAAAGTAACTGAAACCAATGAAAGCCCAGAAGGTGATGAAGAAAATGAAAAACACAGTTCAGCAGGTACAAATCTGCAAGAAAAACAAGTGTCTGCTCTTAAAGAAAGGATTTCAGTTCTTGAACAAGAAAAAGAACAACTTCAAAAAAAACTTCAAGAAGCTCTGGTATCTCGCAAAGACACTATAAAAAAGGCTCAAGAAAAAGACAGGCATCACAGAGAACAACTGAAACAGCAGAAAGATGATTACAACATCCTGCAAGAACAATTTGATCAGCAAAGCAAAGAGAAGGACAGCATCCAGGCTCAGCTCAGACAACTCCAGGAACAGAAAGGATCAGCAAAGAGTGGTTTTGGGAGTCAAGGTATGTTGGATTCTTCATGCATGGAGCCAGAAGATACAATGAATAACAAGCCTGTACAAGTTGCAGATGTTTCTGAGGAAGAGTTGAAAAAAATCCTTGACAAATTGCAGACGGAGAAAGAGAAATTGGAATGTAGCGTCAGCTATATGCAAAGGGAACTTGCTCACAAATCAGAATTAATCTTTGATTTGCAACAGCACATAGCACAGTTGTTTGCAGAGATAGAAGGGCTAAAGAGAACCTCTGACCAAGCTGAAGCTAAGGTAGTAAGTCTTCAGACAGAACTGGAGGAGAGTCAGAGAAAAATTTCTGGAGTGGCCAGTCTGGAAGATTTGAAAATCCTTGTGCATCAAAAGGACGAAGAATTGGAATTTCTTAACCAGCAGTTAAAGGAGAAAAGTGATGCTCTCAATAATATGCAGGCACAATTGCTGGAAAAGGAGGACTCAGTCAAAAAACTCTGTAGTCAGTTGGAAGCTCAGGCTCAGGTGCATGAGGAACAAAGCAAGCGACTGCAAACAGAGATGCTTGAAATTCAGGAGAAGCAAGAGGACAATGCAGAAGCAGCTAAACAGAAGAATCAAATGCAGAGAAAGTTACAAGCTGCACTTATCTCTAGAAAAGAGGCACTGAAGGAGAGCAAATCTCTAAAAGAAGAGCTGGCTAATGCTAAAACTACTATTGACAATCTTTCTGTCAAGCTGACAAATATGGAAAGCCAGATATGTGTCCATGTTAAAGAAACAGATACCTTAACAGAAAAGTTAGCGTGCCTCACTGGAGAGCGAGAAAAACTTACTGTAGAAATTGATAAACTACTTAGAGAAAATCAGAATATTGATGGATGCTGTAAAAACCTTTCACTTACTCTGGACAGAGTTGTTCTAGAGAAAGAGAAGCTGGAGAAGGAGGTGGAATCATTGAAGAGCTTTCAAGCCACTGAGAGTTCTGAGTGGCAGGAGAAATACAAGGAGCTTCAGGGAGAATATGAAACTCTGCTGCAGTCGTATGAGAATGTGAGTAATGAGGCTGAGCGAATTCAGCGTGTGTTGGAAACTGTTAGGCAGGAAAAGCAGGAAATTTGCATTCAGCTAAAAAGGATGGAAGCGAAAAAAGAGGAAACACATCAGCAGCTACAGGAAGCTGGACAGGAAATTGATGAAATGAAGGAGAAAATGAGGAAATTTGCAAAATCAAAGCAACAAAAGATCCTGGAACTAGAGGAGGAGAATGAGAAGCTTAGAGCAGAGATGCATTTTACCAATGGAGAGCTTCACAGGACTGGAGAGAGCTTTGCAAACACTAGCCTGAACGAAGATCTGGAGTGCTCTAGGAGGGAGTGCCAGTCTCTTTCTACTCAGCTTGAGACAGTAATGGCTGAAAAGGAATCTCTTAATCAAGAGATCGTGGACTTGAAGTGCCTTTTGCAGTTAACAGAATCTAAGCTGAAGGAAAGCAGAGAACTTGTAGGCAAGTATGTTGCCCAGCAGACAATGGGGGAAGAAGCTAATGAAGCAGTTGCCACACCATCACCAATGGAAAGGTCTGAAAATCAAGTGGACGTAACTTTTAGACCCGAGCCTCCTGCTGCAGAGCTGGAACAAGAGGCATTTGAAAATGATAGACCTTGTGAGGATCCTGGTGTCTACAGACAGCAGATAGCTAAGCTCACCAAGCGAATCATGGAACTGGAAGATAATAGGAGGGTTTCAGAGCAACAGCTGGGTGACATCTGCAGGTGTGTTGAGACTTTAGAAGATGAGAAAAGGGCTTTAGAGCACCAAATGGAAGAGAAAGTCCATGAAGTAAATGATCTGCAGGCTACAGTAGCAAAGATGGAGCAAACAGTCCAAAAAGCTGAAGATGACCTGGTCAGAATGACAGCACTCAAAGATGCTCTAGAAGCTGAAAAGGATGACTTGGAAGAAAGGCTCATGAATCAGCTGGCAGAACTTAATGGAAGTATTGGAAACTATCAGCAAGATGCAACAGACTTCCAAATCAAAAATGATCAACTAAAACATGAGCTTCAGAGTTTGCAGAGAATGATGCATGATCTGGAGGAGGAGAAAAGTCAGATGGCAAAGGAGAAAAGCAAAGCAAGTTCAGAAAAGCAAAAGGAATTTGTAGAAAAGCTAAAATGCAATTGGAGAGGAGAAAGCAGGACACATATAAAGGAGCTTCAAGAACTGCTGAAACAGAAACAGCAGGAGATTAAGCAGCTGCAGAAGGACTGTATTAAAAGCCAGGAAAAGAACAGTAGTTTAGAAAGAACGGTTAAAGCTCTGGAATTTCTGCAGAGTGAGACTCAGAAAGAGGTAGAAGCAGCCAAAGAAACTTCAGCTAAAGCATTTGAAGACACCAAGAAAGCCCAGGCAGAGCTTGCTCTCTGCAGGGTAGTGTTGGATGACACTCAGAGTGAGGCAGCAAGGGTTCTAGCTGAGAGTATCAAAGTGAAAGAAGAATTGCAAGCAAGCAAAGAGAAAATTAAAACTCAAATGAAGAAAAAGGATGAGGACTTTGAGAAAAGACTGGAACAGGAAAAAGACAAGCACTCAAAGGAAATAAAAAACATGGAAGAAAAGCTGGCAACATTGCAGAGGGAAAAAGACCGTATGGAAACAACAGTTGGTGATCTGCAAGACTCCTTGAAGACAAAGGATCAAGAGGCCAAGCAACTGGAAGGCAGTCTAAACAAAACACTAGCCCAGCTGGCAGCTTTCACCAGGAGCATGTCTTCCCTTCAGGATGATAGGGATAGAGTGATAGATGAATCAAAAACATGGGAGAAGAAATTCACTGAAACTATTCAAAAGAAGGAAGAAGAAATACGTGCAAAAGAGGAAGCTTGTGTTGTGCTAAAGGACCAGATGAAACGCATGACCATGCATGTGGAAGAACTCCAGTCTCATATAGCCAGGTAAATAAGCTGTGTCAGGGGAGGTTTAGCAGGAAGAGCTTACTTTATATTTGTTGTCTGCATGAGGACGTGTTCACTCTAGAGTAGTCCTTGGTAGGATGCCTGTGTAAAATCTGTTGTCTGTGACAAGCACTCACCATCTCATTACTATCCAGAGTCTTTCCAATTACAGATTAACTAAAGAGTTTCTTTTGCACTGAGTTTTTGCACTGAGAAGTCAAGAGAGTGTTGGGATGCATAATTCCAGTTTAATCCCAAAATAAATTTTAAGGGAAAGATGGAGCTATGGAAACCTATCAAAATATGTATACATCTGGGTATTTCCAAAATTCAAAACAGAGCCATTTTTACATGAGTAAAGTTGTTTTATAAAGTTTATATGCTGTATCGTCCTTTGCACCCTGAAGCACAAAATGGACATCTAAGGTATTAGAACAGCAATTTCATCGTGAGGTGGTATGGAGTTGTTTTAATTGTTAGCTACAATGATGAGAGAAGTGATGTAATGACAAGGAGGTGATAACATTCAGTGTTTAAGTGCCTCTATTTTTTTCAGTATTGACACAAACAACTTTTTAAGAATATATTCCCCTGGCACTACCTCTTTCAAGCAGTTAGTACAGTCAGAACTTAAAAAGATATCTTGAATTTTTATTTGAGAGATATTTCCAGCTTGCTTTCTTTAGGTAAAACTAATTCTGTGGCTTTTATAAATTACTTTAAGAACAGCATTAGTGTGGGTTTAGATATTGAGATACCTTGTGAATTTCTGACCAACTTAATTTCTTCTGTTTTCAGGCTGGAATGCAACAAGAAAGACTGGGAGGCTGACTGCAGGAAGGAGATTCAGCATCATCAAAAGACATGTGAAATTTTGCAGGAGGAAAAAAAAGAGCTTTTAACTCAGCTTGAGGGGTCTCAGGAGCTGTACAGCAAGTCTCAGAATGAACAGAAGGAACTGCAGTCAGAAATCAGCAGCCTGAGAGACCAGCTTGCTGACTTACAGAATTCCTTTACCAAATGTGAGCTGGCCAGGGAAGAGCTGGGTACTGTGGTCAAGCAACAAGAGACCAGTATCCAGAATTTTAAACTCAACTGTGAACAGCTTGAAGCTGATCTGCAGGCTTCCAAGGAGCTAACAAATAAGCTGCATGAAGAAACCAGTACCAAAGATCAAAAGATCATGAGTTTGCTGTCTGCCAAAGAAGAAGCAGTGATGGCTGCTCTAGCTGAATTACAGCAGCAACATTCTGAAGAGGTGAAAGAGTTGGAGTGTAGGCTAAGTAAGGAGGAAGAAGATAAAAAAGCCTTGGAAAACGAGAAGAACAAATGTCTTGACAAACTTGATCATCTCACTGAAAAGATGAAGATAAGCAGAGAAGAAAGTAAGCAGCAGAAGGCACAACTGGACTCCTTCACCAAGTCCATGTCATCTCTGCAGGATGACCGTGACCGCATACTGAGGGACTACAAGCAGCTTGAGGAACGCCATCTTGTTATAATCTTGGAAAAAGACCAGCTAATTCAAGAGGCTGCTGCTGAAAACAACAAGCTCAAGGAAGAAATGAGAAGTTTCCATAGCCAGATGGATGACCTCAACTCTGAGAATGCCAAGCTGAACGCAGAGTTGGTGCGGTACAGAGAAGACCTTAACCAAGTGATTTCAATAAAGGACTCTCAACAGAAGCAACTTCTCAAAATACAGCTTCAGCGGATCCAAACTCTGGAAAATGAGAAAGCAACCATAGAAACACAGCTGAAAGAGTCTGAGCATGCTCAGGATGATCTCAGGAAGTGCATGGAAACCTTAAGGGAGGATAAAGTCAGTATGTCTCAAGAGATTGAAACTCTTCTGTCCTCTCTGTCCCAGGTGCAGAGTGAGATGGCAGCATTACATGAGGGGAGTCCCATTGTGCAGTGTCAAGCAGAACTGAAGGCTCGAGAGAAAGAGGTACAAGAACTGAGTCAGGAGCTTTCCCTCTCCCAGAAAAGAGTAACAGAACTTGAGGGGGAGCTAGAATGTGTTCAGAGGGATGCAGCCAAGAGAGTGGGAGAGGCTGAGGACAGGCTTCATAAAGAACTGAAGCACTTGCATCACGATGCAGGGATAATGAGGAACGAGACGGAGACAGCAGAAGAGAGGGTTGCAGAGTTGGCACGGGACTTGATGGAAATGGAACAGAAATTGCTTGCAGTCACGGATGAAAACAAAGATCTTAGAGCTCAAATTCAGTCTTTTGGGAGGTCCATGAGCTCTCTTCAGGATAGCCGAGACCAGGCCAATGAAGAGCTTCATGTTTTGAAACAGAAATACTCTGCAGACTTAGAGGAACAAAAGAGTCTAGTGCAGAATCTTCAGAAACAGGTGGTTCAGCTACAAGAGGAGCAATGTTCCACTGCCAGGGACCGAGATATGGTGAGGTCTGAGCTGACAGAACTGCAGAAGGCTATTGATGAAAGAGGTCTCTTGGCCCACATTGAGAAACTTAATCTGCAGCTCAGAGCTAAAGATGATGAGCTTCTCCGCTTGTCTTTGGAATTGGAAGGCTCTTCCAACCAAGTAAAATCTTTCTCCAAGGCTATGGCAAGCCTGCAGAATGACCGAGACCGTCTGCTGAATGAATTGGACAAAACACATAAGATTGAAGAAGTGAAACAACGAGCTGAAGGGAGCACTTCCACCACTTCTTCAGAAGTGCAGAGTCTGAAGAAGGCACTGGCCTCCTTGCAGAGTGACAGAGACAGAGTAGTAAGTCCATGTTCTCTCTTCCTGCTCTTACTTAAGGCACCACAGGAGGTTTGGATCTTCAAGTCTTAAAATTCAGCACACTTAGATCTGGTAGTTGCAATGTGATGCATAAATCATGGTCTTCACAAAATCACACAATAGTTAAGATTCAAAGGGTCTTCTGAAGATCTTCTAGAGATCTTGTAGTCCATCCCCCCTGCACAAACAAGGTTGGCTGGAATAAGTTGCTCTGTACAATGTCCTGTTGGATTTTGGATATCTCCATTGGTAAATATTGCACAGCTTCTCTGGCCAACCTGTTTTTTCATGTATCTGGAAACGGTTTCCAGAATAAGTTGCTCCTTCTCTTTCCAAGGGATGGAGTTGAGGCTGACCAGACTGCAGGTTCACAGTTCTTCTTTCTTGCCCTTCTCGTAGGTAGGGATGACATTTGCTTTCTTCCAGTCTTCAGGAATCTCTTGGGTCATCATGACCTTTCAAAGGTAATGGAGTTGCCTCCCAATGACTTCAGCATTTGTGGGCATGCTCCATCAGACCCCAGTAATCTGATATGGGCCATCTATATTATTTTCTCTGACATAGAGGCTTTGATTCCATTGTTAACTTCCCAGGGTGGTTTCTCTGTTAGCTTGGTTTAAATTATGAAATCATAGAAATAAGGTCCCTGTTAACCTGCTTAGTTCACATCTGTCAGCTCATTTGATTTGCCTTATATTTCTAAAAGAGACTAGAACAAAGGCTTGAGTTTCATCCTCCTCTTGGCAGCTGATTTTCAAGGCATGTACAAGACATTGCAGATTCCTTTTGACATCCTTGCCTGCACACTGGATGTGTGTGTGTGTGTGTGCTTGTACAAGTTCCAGAGTTCTCGTTGCTGGTCAGAAAACAGACTTTGGCAGCTCTGTCCCACTGCCACTCATTAAGCACTGTCTTGTCTCCAGAGACAGCCATGTATTCTTGTCTTCAAAAACAATTGCAGTGGTGCATGTGTAGCAGCAACTTATTTCTAATTACAGCCTGCCTGGAATTGGAGACCTGAAAGGATTTTACTTATCAGTTTCCTGGTTTACACTAAATATCAACTTCAGGAGTTATGCTTAACCAGCTCCTGTGTTACTTAGTTTTCCTCTGAATAAGATAATCAATATTGTAGCCTAGAGTCTTTTTATTAATGTATTTCACATCTTCATGGGAGGGCTCAAAACTCACTGCCCTCATTAACAATAGAATTGTCTGAAGGTTTTTTTCTGAGCAGTTTTTAGTACACTGCTGTATTTAATGATTCAGTTTCTAGTTCCTCTTTCATCTGAATGTTACCTTATTCCCTCCAGACACCACAGTGAGAAATGCTCTTAAGCAGTTCCAAGTAATAAACCTGATGCTTGCTCAGCTGTCACACACTGATGTTTCTCTTTAATTCCAGGTAAGAGAGCTGGAGAATCTGCAGCAGCAATACATCCTGGTCGGGGTGGAGGCTGCTGAGAATTCTCGCTTAAAGGCACAACTGCAGCAGTGGGAGCAAGAGGCAGACAAACAGCTTTGTCTGCAAGAACAACTGAAGCAAGAAGGAGCTGTGTACCAGCAGGAGCTCCAGCAGCTCAGGTGAGCTGTCTGTCTGCTCCCTGCCTCAAGGAGCTTGCAAATGCGTTTGTTTCTCTCGAAGAGCAGATGTAGGCAGAGGTGGAGGGAATGTTGAGAGACGCAGGCTGGGCTGTGCTGGTGACACCGAGGCACTCTGCCCTGGCCAGGACAGGGCACTTGTTCCTCTTGTCCAGCTTCTGCCTTGGAATTGCAGCCCAGCAGCTTGGAGGTCAATGCCTGTGGAAATAGATCAATGACCTTTTAGTTTTTATTTCCTTCATCCAGTGGTGGTCAATATCATCAGTATCATGTTGGAGAGGAAGGTGAGGCTGTTTCTTGTATTGGAGCTTATGTATATGATCACAGTACTCTCCACTCCAGGCTGCTACTGAACACCCTTTATTATCCCACTGATATCATCGTTTAGAACATACTAATTTTTTTTATGGCTGTTTAATCCTTTATTTCATTTGCTCTATGTTTAGTTTTTGGGGTTTTTTAAACTCTGTAATTCAAGTCTAGTAAAATTGTCTTCTCCAACTGGACTAAAACTAGTCAGGCAAATATGCTCTGTTCTGAAAAGGGAGGAAAATGCTTTCATATATTTCAGAGATCCATTTAAGAATGCCTGAGGCTTGAATGAAAAGGGTGGGATTTTCTTTGTGGAAAGGTCTGTGGCTTATCTTTGTCCAGAGTGATATAAAAACTTGTAGTTCTCTCCTTTCCCCCTGCCCTCAATCTGACCCTCAAATTAACACTTCAGGTCTTGTAAAGTTTGAAGCATTTTACAAATTTTATTTATCCTGACAAAATAACAGGAGGTTTATTTCCTGTGTAGCTTTTACACTGTGCATGGAGTGATGGCCTCAGGTTGGTGTGGTGGGATCAGTACTGTGAGTCTGGTGCACATATGACCGTGCAGAGAAATTATTATGGGGACAAGTGGCATTGCCAGTGACTTTCTTGACAAAACTCTGTACAGCGAGATCAAACCAATGTCCAGGAACTTTAAATGTGTGAAAAAGTCACCCTAAGACAATATGGAACAATCCAAAGGGTTCAACCAAACACAGAAAACTTCCTTAAACCTGCTTTTAAGGTTCCTGTACTTAAGGGGGTTGTTTTGGCTTGGCTTGCTTATAAAACTTTTTGTCTAGCATGAGGTGATGATTGAATCACCCTTGGCTCATTCTTAGCTGGATACCTGGACATCATAAGTGATACTGGTAACCTCCTTGTAATTTCCCTTGTTTTATGCTGGGCAGACAGGAGAAGACCACCTGGGAAAAGCAGAGCAGCAGCATGAAGGAGCAGTACCTGATGGCCATAGCAGAGAAGGACAAGCAGCTGAGCCATTTACAAAGGATCACACAGGAAATGATGCTGCCCTTCAGCAAGTCTCAAACCATAGAGAACCAGCACCAAACCAAGGTGAGTGGAAAGATACAGATTCTTTACTGGAAATGTGAAGCTTGAAACTCAGCCAGAAGAGCGTGTGTTGCCTGTGTCCAGCTCCTACAGACTGCAGTATTGGATGTGGTTGTGAGGCCTCCCAAGATAATACCAACAGTCTAACTTGCATCACTGAAAGTTGTAGAAATTATGGCATACCCTTAAGTGCTCTTCCTTAAGTTCTTGGATTCCAATGTTTCAATAAGAGGGTAAAAGAGACAGGTTCCTAGGCACCTTGGGTCCTTTGGAGCAGCATGGAACTTCTCAGGTGTGTATTCTGGCTGTTTTAGAATTGCCCTCTTGCACTGTCTTTGAATCTAAGATTTTCTGCCTTAGTTCTTATTTTTAATGTCACATCTTAATTTTTAAGTTTCCTATTGAATTTTTCTTGCTGTTTTTACTGTAACAGGGATCTACCATGCTGGTTCAAGCCCAGAGAGGCTGAGGCTTGAACACAGCACCTTCTCTCTTATTCCCCCTATAATACAGTCCTAAAAGTGGAGTGGAATTGTGTCTGGTGTTTTGTTTGTCTGGGGGAGGCTGCATGCACAGTGCAGTGCATCAGCACCAAGAGAGAACTATCCCACCCATGTCTGCAGTGTTCCAGGGGTTTATATCAATGGAGGGGGTAGCAAATCTCCTTTATCCCTATGATACACCCACGTATATATGCAAAGAAAAAGCTTGAACAATGTTCATGTGATGCCTTCCAGGAGGATTCTTCAGTGCTGGCCTTCTGGTCTTCGTTGATTAGAGCAGTGTGGACATTGCTTTAGGTTTTTTGTTTGATTTTTCTTTTCTCATTTGTGCACTTTGTTTTTTCTTCCAGTATTGTAAACAGCTTTAGGAAAATTTTGAGCAGGACCCATCATATGTGCAAGTTTCGTGATCTTTCCTAACTGTTTGTATTTTCACATGACTTTTAGGATATTTCTGTTTATTCCCCATTTGCTCTTTTGCCTGAGCAGATCAAGTTCAGGTCTAGGAATAATGTTGTGTTTGAACTTAGAATACTGAAAAGAGAGAACTAACACAAGAGCAAGTTGTCACATGTTGCAGTATATTTTTCATTGTTCTTTCCTTGACAGATTTCTCCAGAAGTCCTGAAAGGGGACTTTTCAAGCCTAGAAACAGAGATGAAACACCTCCAGGCCCAGCTAAGTGACAGTCTGAAAGAACTGCACCAGAAAGAGCTCAGAATTCAGCAGTTAAACAGCAAGGTACTGATCCATGTCTTATACTTGCTTGCAGTCAGGAAGAAGGAATGTGGGGAGGGTTAGGCTGGAACAGGGCTCAGGAAGCAGTAATGAATCTGTCCTTGTGGGCATTCAGTGAAGTAACACAAAATCAGAAATACATCCCTCAAAAAAGCAGTATTAGAATCACCCTGCTGGATTCACTGTTGCTGAGCAGGGCTTGCCCAGCACCAGAGCCCATCCTCCATGCCCCTGCTCTCCCTCAGTGAGCAGCTGGGGAGAGGCAGAGCACTGGAGAGAGAAGCCATGAGTGGGACAGCTGCTGTGTATGGACACAAGGATATCCAGGCCCATGCAGATCCCATCCAGCAGGCTCAGTGACAGGGTCTGGATCAGCAGCTTTTCTGCCACTGCAATTTAGTGCCCCAGGTGACAAAGGGAGAAAGGCACAGGGAAGAGGGCAAGGGAGGAAAGAAAGAGCTGAGAGAAGGGGAAAGGAGGGAAGAGAGCACAGATGGAGAGGACAGGCAGGGAAAGAAGTTGGATGGGAGGACCAGAGAGCAAGACCACATGAAGGAAGTTGTTTACAGGTTCCATGTCTATTGTTGGGAGCACTTTCTGGCCTCCTGCTTTCTGGGCTATTGAAGGAAGTCCCTCCTTGGGAAGGCAAGCTTGTCATCTTTGCTTCTGCCTGCCAGCTTGAAACACTTGTTGAATTTCAGTGCAGAATCACAATCAGTCAATTCCCACACTGAAATGGAAGACTCAGGATTTATCCATCTTCAGAAAGAGTTGTGTTCAAGGAAAAAGTGAGAACAAAATCATAATTTACTGATGATATTTCTGAATGGTTTAAGTCAATATCAGCACTTTAGAAATCTTGTTCTGGACATGTAGTATTCTGTATATTTCTTTGATGTTTTGAGAGTCCTGTTTCAGAAACCTTTGCCACCAGCTACTCTTGGAGATCGTCACTGATCTTTGGACGTTAGTGATGGGCAATTATGTGCTCTCAAGAGAATTCTTACCCTCAGTTAGACTGAGAACAATTTTGCTTTCACAAAATCAATTTCTTAGCTTGCCACTTGTGTTCTCAGCTATCTCAGGTCTTTGAAGAGAAAAATGCCCTCTCCCTCCAGCTCCGTGGGAGCAGTCGGAGCACCTGTGAGAGCCATCAGCACTACAGCGAGGTCCTGAACCGCTGCCTGGTGCTCGAGAGGCAGCTCCAGGAGCTGCAGGCTGCAGACAAGAGCATGGTAAGGGGGTCAGCCTTGGTGCACAGCAGGGAAATGCTCATTTCAAGTGGCTCTGTGAGCTGTTCAGCATTGTAGTGGCAGTGTGTCCTCTTCATTCAGTGCAGCCTGCAGTACCTTCCCGTGTTCTTTCAGGAGCTGTTTGCAACAGACGCTGCTCCAGGAGCACCCCAAGAGAAGAATGAACCGCAGAGAGGCACTTACACACCTGAACTGCAGGAGCTGCAGCTGAGGTAAGGAAAGCCTGAGAAAACAGGGGTGGGGATTTTCAGAAGGTGGAGCCATGGCGACAGAGCCAAGAAACTCCTTCCTGATATGAAACAGAAACTTCAAGAGATCTTCTCTCATGTTTTCCAAATAGTTTAAATATAGTAAAGATGACTAAGTCTCTGTGTGAGCTGGGAGGTAATTTGAATCTGTTCACACACTGCATCAGTGAATACAATAGAAACACAACAGTCCAGGAATTAGGCCTTTTTTGGTATACGCTTTGTTATTTTCTGACAGGTTGTCTGAAACAGAACATTTACACAGCAGCACAAAGCAGGATATGAAGTATCTGGAGGAGCAGCTGGAAGAAGAGCGGGAGCGTTGTCTTGCTGCAGAGGAGGCACTTCTTGCAGCGCAGGATCAGATCAGGAGGTGAGGCAGCTTGGGCAAACAAACACTATCACCATGGAAGTGTGGTGGTTCTAACTCTGTTTTTCATTTGCACTTCATCACATCCTTCTGTCAAATGACACTGGGGGCACAGAGACAACTACCATGTCTGTCACAGAATCACAGAAAGGTTGAAGTTGGAAGGGGCTTCCAAAGACATCTGGCCCAACCCTTGCTCAGCCTAGACCCAGTTGCCCAGGACCATGTCCATATGGCTGTTGAGTATCTCCAAAGAGGAGCACTTCACAACTTCCCTTGACAACTGGTCTGGTGCTTGGTCACCCTTACTGTGAAAAAGTGTTTCCTGGAGTTCAGGAGATTCAGTTCCTTCAGTTGTAGGTAGATAGAATGAGACAAATGATTAGACATTAAGACAAGTTCTGTCTAGAAATTAGATGCCAACTTTCTCAATTGGTTAAATTTACTACTGGAAGATATAATTTGGAAACTGAGAATTGAGTGCAGGCTGAAGAGGAATTCTCATGCTTCCAGGGGATTTTGTCTCCTTGGTAAGCACCTGTCTGTCATGCATGAAACAGTTTTGACTTGAATGTCACTCATTTTTGATGTATTGCCAATTGACATAAACTTCATTAATTTGGTTATTGAGAAACAATTAAACACAGGAGAAAGGACTTTCATCCACCTTTCCCAGGCTTAGCTTTGGCCTAGACCCCTCTCCTGCCCTGTCCCCAGTACCCAGCAGACTGGGCTCTGCACTGCACAGGACTCTATATCTCAGGGCACTGCACAGATGCCCTGATAGTCAGCAGAGCAAAGGTGGCTGGCCTGGGCTAGATGTTGGGATTAGGATGCAGTGAGCAGCAGTTTCAAAGTGCTTGATTCTCCTCATTGGCTATGGAGGGGGGTTTAGCACATGATCTGATTGTTTGTAGGCACTTGTGCTGTTCATTTCCTAGTAGTTCAAATAACTGGAGTTACAGACTACTGGAGTCTTTGACATGAAAACAATGCCTTTCTTCTGACACACTCACTGATTCAGCCAAAAAATAATGGTCTGTATGGAAGAATTCTGGATGAAGTTCCTGGGTAATTGCTACACAGTTTGGACAACTGTAGCTCCTTCTGGCATTTAAGTCTATAAAAGCCTCCTGAAGCTGATCTCACTAATGAACCACAGCCACCACTGCTGCCTCTGTCACTAGAAAATAGGAAGAACCAGCACTATTGCAGCCAGAGCTGGCTTCCAAAATAATTTCACAAACTTTAAAACATAGAGGTGCGGTCATCTGCCCTTGCTTCTTTCAAGTCATGCTATAAAATTTCACTTGAAAGGAAGAAGGACTCCTTGCTAGTTGGGTCACCCTGTTCTTTTGCTCAGTGTGAGCTCAGGCATGACACCTGTACAAATGGAAGGTGTTTCTTTCCTACGCTTGATTACAGTGTTGATTTGGGGCATCATAATAAGAAATTGAATTTAATTTCGTGTTTGTTGTGGCAGGTTGCAGTCAAGTGAGTGGGGATCTTCCTTAAGCACCAGCATTGATATGACTCCAGGTCACGAGCAGGCATTGCTGATCGACTCCACGGATAATACTTCCAGCAGAGTAAGAATTTAACATTCACAGCTGTCAATTATGTGAGCCCCAGCTGATTCAAGAAACTGTAAACCTACAGCAGTTAAATTCCTCTGTAGACACACATAAATCACTCAGCATTGTGTAGTTTTTCTGCTCTGGCCATGCTGGAAGCAAAATTGGATGGGGCTGGTTCATGGACAACCTGCAGAGAGCAGGGGAAGGGAAATATTTCATGAGGATTGCCCTAGTGTTAGGATCTGACAGTGGAATGATTTAGAGAAGGGTTATGCTCATTCGCTTAAACAAACTTCTCTCCATGGTCTGGAGAGCTCTGGATGAAGGCAGCTGGGGACACAGCCATTCCTTGTAGTGACTGCTCTCTCTTTCCTCTCCCAGACTCGGAGTACTCTTGGACTACGACGGCTGTTACGCTCTCTCTTCCGCTCCAGGACCCACTTGCCTCTGCTAGTGGCCACGTATCTGCTTGCTCTCCATGTCCTGCTCTTCCTGTGCTTTACAGGCCACCTATGAACAGGAGTGACAGCCTTTTCTGGAGCCTCAGCCCTGTGCGTGCTGAGGGTCTGCACGCCCTCATAGAAGGGCAGCACTTGTCCCAGCTGCAGCCTTTCCCAGTCCAGCCCCTGAAGCAGCAGCTGCTCCCAGTACCTGGGTGCTGCTGTCAGAGTCAGTGCTGGTGCTGGGGAGCTGCTCCCAGGACATCTGCCCTTCCCTTGGTGTTTCTACATGAGTGGTTCATTTTCTAAGCCAGGGTTTTGCTACAAGCCTCAAGGACAGCATCTGTTCCTGTACCTGGAAGTAGTACCACTATTATAGATATTGTGCTGCAGTAGGAATAAGAAAAATACTCTTGAGTAGCTGCAGTTCTTCAGCACTTCTAAAACTGCACGGTCTTCCCCCTCTTAGACTGAATCCATGAGTGGGGTTGGGGGAGCACTGTAGCTGGATGTGAAAGAATTGTCTTCCCTTTCTTCCACCCCTTAGATTTGCTCCATGGCTCAGAGCTGTCTGAAATGCATATCCTAAGGAAGTTATGGGCACTTTAAGGAATGTGAATCTTAAAATCATGTTTCCTGCTCAGTTTCATCTCCTGTTGAAGAAGGGCCAAAATTCGTATATGTGGCCCTGGTGAGCATTCCATTTAGAATTAGTCATATGTCTGCCCTGACAAGCCTGTAAAATAATGCCAGTAATTTAGTTATTTAAAAGGAATAGGAAACATGAAAGTTTTTAGCTCTTAAGTTAGAAACCTTCCTATTTATAGCATTTGTGCACCTCTCATGATGGAAGGTGCTGCCTTACCTCTAGAAATTAGAGCAGCGCAGCTCCTGCATTCTCATCCACTAGACTTGTCATGAGACCAGACCTGCTCGGGCTGTGTTGAAGGGGTCCATAATGTGCTGTGTGGGCCAAAGCAAAGGCAGAAACTCCAAAAATAAACTCTCTCTCCTGTGCTGAGGCAGGAGCCACAGTTCTGAAACCTTCTGGTATCCCTGGTGTTGAAAGCTAGTCCTGGTGTTTGAGCATGTTTGGACCCAAATCAAGTTATGCAAATGGACTGGATCTTTTAAGATATGTGAAAATATGGATATATTTCCATATGTTTTCTGAAAACCTCCTGAATTTGAGACTGCCCTCTTCCAAAAGGAGAATGTTGAATGCAAAGGAAGTTCAGTCGCTGTCAGATCCTGAGTGGTCGTTTCATTCAGAGTGCTGGCCAGGAGAATCCTATCTGCCTCTTAGTAGAGTGTTAACAGTCACATTTTTCCCATGGGAAAGAGGTAGTTCTTTTAATATTGCTGGTAAACAGAGCTGCTCTAGCCAGTGCAGAAAGCCTGTTTGAGGATGGATTGATTTCCCTAAACCAGCTGGATCTCTGGCAGGTCCAGAGCACTGGCACTATATAACCTCTTGTCCATTATTATCAGCGTAACCTCCCTCTAACTGTGTCAAATGCAGTGACTGAATAGTTTGTCTATAGCGTCCTGGGGTATGGGCTCCTGTATGTATAATAAAGTTTATTTTTCAGATGGAATTTGTGTCACATTGTCATGTAACTGTCCAAGTGGAGTGTGTGGTGCTGCTGTGTCACCACACCTTGTGTGGGACACAGTGGGACTGCAGGTCTCTTGTGTGAGCTGCCTTGTGTGATGGTTGCAGAAACTCTGTTTCTTTATACAGTGTGAATGCCTAGGTGATGACCCTTTTTCCCTATCTCACCTTTTGCTCAGCCTTTTTCAGCTGACAAAATAAGGAAATAAGCACTTGAATAGGCAATGTCTCATGGGAGGAGTGTGTGGAACTAATTTTAAGGTCCCTTCCAGCCCAAACCATTGCATGCATTGTGAAAGCAATTACAGTAAAACAATCTTTACTTGGGTTTACTTTTCCCCAGTTGCCTGAACACTGCACTCTGTTAGAGCTGAGCAACCCCAGGACAGATACAGAAGCTGGTAATTCAGATGGGACAGTTAAACTCTTCCCTTCCAACTTTCTGTAGCCAAAAACAGGTACCCTTGTTCATAGTCACTTCTAGAGTCCCCCACCACTGGAACAAAAGCCAGCATTGGGGTGTCATAAGGCTGTAGATAATGTTTCCACTTTGTTTAACAGGAGCAAGGATTATAAGAAAAATATGTTTCCTTAAAGCCCATGTATATTTTTTTTTCCTGAACTGAAGAAAGGCACAATTCTGATGCCTCAGATCCATCTGCAGGTATAAAACATTTTAATGTAACAGTTATAGCTTAGATTAAATATAGGAACAAAACCTCATAAGGAACTCCTGGTCTGCCAAGTATAGTCTGACTGAACAGCTTTGTGGTTTGACCTGATGAAAGATGGGGCCTCATAGCTGATGTTTCCTGTCTCAAACATTTCAACATTTTGTTTCTTCGCCAGTGGACCTATCCTGCCTTGATTTTTGATCTGTCTTCAGTAGAGCCTCAGAAGGAGGTCAGCCAACAAAGCTGTGCTCTGTCATCCCTGGGACCCTCATACCAATTCAGCACCACCACTGAGTCTGGGACAAGGTCTGGTTTTGTGCCAGGAGGAAGGAAACAGCAGGCTGGGGAGGAGTGGATGCAAGTTACTGCATGGAACTCTAAGGGGAACCCTCCTGATCCTCTCAGCTCCCGTTACAGGACAGGTGTGAGGATCTGGGAATGGCAGACAAAGCACAGGGTGAGGTGCAAGGAACCTTTGCATGTGCCCTCACAAGGGCAGACAACCCACCTCTCCTAAAGAGAGCTGCATTAAGGCCAGTGCTGAGCAGAAACAGCAGAGGGGTACAGTCACAGGTGAGTTGCTCCTGAGCACAATGAAAGCACGCAGGTGCCAGACTCTTGTCAGGAGCGTTTGCTGCCTCCCCGGAGCCTGAGACACGGCTGCCACCAGACCACTGCCTTAAGTTCAGTGCAGCCTTCAGACTGTGCCCACTCTGTTTCTTTCATGTGGGTACAGGTGATGTTGCAACAAGAAGTCCAAGTTTGATCAAAGGGATTTTCAGGCCCTGGGCACAACAAGAAAAGATTCAGGAGCACAGTTAGTGTTCTCCTCAATCCTCCAAGTAACGAGGAGAGATATTGAAAGTAAAAGGTATGCTTGAGACCTGGCTCCAGGGTTTGTACCTCCATCAGAACTTAGTTTTTTATACCCACGTGAGAATCTTCTTTAAAACACAAGGCGTGCTGGGACCTGGTGGGATCCAGAGTGCTGATGGGGGAACTGTGGGTCTGCACTGCATCGGTGTCTCAGGGCAGAGGCACTCATGACTTGAGCAGAGATGGGGGCTGGGATGCAGGAAGTGAAAAGAGCTGAAGTTAAAACAGGAACTCGGAGCAGACACAGGCCCAAAGCTCTCGCTGGTAGCAGGTGCCTGAGCAAAAAGCAGCAAGTTTGCCAGCAGGAACTGGTGAGCCTTTAAAGGTAAGAAAACTTGAGGGGATTTTGGGAGTGGAAAGAGAAATGACTACAAAAAAGCTTAGTGTTTGGTGGGCAAAGAGAGTTCCTGACCAAGCATGTTTAAGTGGACAAGGCTTGGCATTTGCTTCTCACGGTGTCGTCCTGTCATCATGGTGGTTCTTGTGTCTGAGGCTCTAAACCCAAATCTACCAGCACAACTGTGATGTATGGTAGCCCTATATTTGTGCTGTAGTGGATGTTTTCCCAGGGAAAAATGGGGCAAAAAAAGGTTGAGATGCTGCCCTGGCTGATATTTCTCGTGTAGAGTGTCCAAAGCCTTGTGACACGATTTCAGCCTGTGGTTTGCCATGGTTCCCACACTGCATGGCAGAATGGCTGGTCAGGAACCATTTACAGTAGCATTTAAAACCTTGGATCATCTTATTTGAGCTCAAATCAGCTGCCCTGATGACAAGCAATCCTGTGCTAGCTGGTTATTACTGCTGGCTTATACTTCACAAAAAATGAGCAACGGACTTTAAAGATCTTTAGAATGAGAGATGCCAATAAATGAGGGAGGGGAAAAGGAGAAGAAAGGTTGTGTTAGATGGGGCTGTGATGTCCACACGAGCCTTTCTGCTTCCCCTGCTGCTAATTGCAACTAGCTGTATTCAGTTTGGTACCAGCTTGCTGTCAGTGGGGATCGTCACAGACCTGCTGTGGTCCTGAGGCACCTGGAGAAGGCCTAAAAACAGATTTTCACTGCATATATGCCTTAGCCCTTCATCTCCTCCCTTAGCTGACTCCCTGGCCTGTGTTTAACAAAAGAAAGAATAATCTCTGCTGTGCTCATTTGGTTTCTGTTCTCTTTGCTCCCTGGTCTTACAGTGCCGGTTCTTTGGAAGGAACAGCTCGAAACTGAGCAGTGCACTGCACTAAACCCAAGGTTATTCACTTAAGCAGCTTTTGATGTGGGATAGTTAATTACTTAGCATAAACAGAGAATCACTAAATTACTCAGCATAAACATTTTGCTTTCACAGAGGGCAACTGCCCCAAGTGCTCAGGGCTGTCTGAGGCCTCCCTAGAGCCATGGGGAGCGAGGGGTTAGTGCAGCACATGGTAAAAGCTGCTGCTAACTGAAGATCCAGCACACAGGAGATCTCTTCCTTCCTGTTGATTTGGTCACAGTTTGCTGTAATGGAGAACAGGGCTCAGATCAGTCTTTCCTGCACATTCTCTTCAATCTTTCTCTCTGCCCCATAAAAAATCTGCTTTGGGTGACAGAACTGGCTGTTCCTCAACACCACAGGCAGTAAGAGGGGTGGGATAGGAAGGGATGGGGCTCTGATGAGGGTGATTGCTCTGGGGTGTAGGGGCAGCCAACTCAACTTTTCTCTCTCTCTCATTTTGTAAAAGCAGTTGCTTGTGGGGGGAGACCTTTTCATCATGTTTTTTTCATGGTCACCTTGAAAATTAAATGCAGAGGTTTTAGATTTCGCATTACTTCTAACTTCCTCTTCCTGGGTCCATCACTTCCTCCAGGCCTGCAGTTCCACCACATCCTCAGCCAGTTTAGACCTACATCCTCAGTGCTTTTAGCACCATTTCCCATTTTCTCCACGTGACAGACACGAACACCACACACACCAGCTCTGTCACACCACTGTCCAGCCTTGCTCTGACCCTTCTCTAGGCTACTGGGCAGGGATTAAAAGGTTGAAAAGCAAACAAGAGGCTTGAGGAGTCCATCTCAATTCCAGCAGCGCAGTGTCATGGTGCTGGAGCACATCATCGTGGTGTGTGTGACTATGCTAATAAGGGGGTAAGACAGGGAACAACCTCCCACAGCACAGAAAATTAACGTGTGTTGGAAAAGCAGAATCTGGTAATTGGATGCCAGCATTCATTTACATTATAATAAGGTGTGTGTTCCTACTGCAGAGTCAGGATGCATGAAGGTTGTGGTTTACACCTACACTCCCTATGTGCTTTGCTGCAAGACGTGCTGGGGCTCAGGAGCAGCTTTCTTGGGATGCCCTGTACTATATGAGGGACAGATGTGTGAGGACAGGTGGCCTGTAAGGGCTCCTTCCAGCCCAGGTTCTGCTGTGACTGGGTGTGAGCCAGCTGTGGCCGTGTGTGGCCACCCTGGGTGACACCATGTCCTTGTGCAGATGTGGAAAGCGGTTGTGGGACACAACGTGTCAGTGAAAGTGGAGGCTCAGGGAGACGACTGGGACACGGACCCGGATTTTGTGGTGAGTGTCTGGTGTGGCATCTGTTATGCTGGCAGTGTGAAGAGCTCCTGGCCCTGGGCACTTGCTGCTCAGCTCAGGGCTCAGGGCTCGGCATGGCTGCAGCACTGCTGGCAGGGCAGGATCAGCCCAGTGCCATCACCCCTCGCAGGTCCTGTCAGCTCACCTGTCTGACACATCTCCAGATTTGGTCTCCAGAACTTCCTACATCACTGCACTCCCCAGGGCTGACCACAGGCAGTGGCACTTAAGGAGTACAGAATACGCAGGGTTTCTTAAACCTGCTCCCTTGTAACGTCCCTTGTCCTCTCCACAACATATGTTACAAGACACAGCAAACACATTTTCTCTGTCCCACACTGTAACTGCAGGATCCAGGATTTCCTTCATTTATTTTTTTCCCAGATGAAAAATCCTACTCTATTTACAGTGATCTTGTGCAGGTACAGCTCTGTACCTCTTACACTCTTGTTTTCTATCTAGTTTGACTCTGAGTGAGCTGGCGAGAGAGCAGAAGGGTTCAGCCTGGGGAACCCTCTGCATTCATAGAGGGTCATGATTTTCATTTTCCACTTGGTTCTCTATTACTTTCTTAATAAGCCTCTCCTGTTGGACAAGAGTCCTATGTTTTCGAGGTTCAGTCTTGCCTAATTATTTCCATTAAGAAATTCTAGTTTGGGGCAGAAAATCAAATTCCTTTCTCATAGTTTCATGTTATTAATGTTTCAGGAAAAATCTACCCTGTCCAATTTTTTTGCTTACTTAATTTTTTCTATTTGTGGAAGCATTCAAACTAAGCGTGAACAGAATAAGACTTTGTATTATTTTTTTTTCATTCTATTTAATATATACATATTTTCAGCTTTATCGTATCTTAGAAAATACTTTATTGATGCTTCATTTTATTGAATATATGTTCAGACCTCCCACAAAGCTACAACACAAGGCCGTGCTAGCCATGCCCGAGGCTGAGGTCACTGCGGTTTCTCGGGTGTTCTCCCAAACAGCGAATTCCGCACGTTCCGGGTGTCACCCCGGCCCGGCCCGCCCGGCCCTGCCCGGCGGGGATGGGTGCCGGAACCCCTGGGCCGTGCCCGGTCCGGGGCTGACGGCCGCGGTTCGTCCCGCAGAACGACATCTCCGAGCGGGAGCAGCGCTGGGGAGCCAAAACCATCGAGGGCTCGGGCCGTGCCGGGCACATCGAGTGAGTGACTGCGGACGGTCCGGGACCGACACCGGGGGACCGGGATCAGGACCGGGACCGGGACCAGGACCGGGATCAGGGCTGGGACCGGGACTGGAGGGCGTGGGGGACCGGTCCGCGGGGACGGAACGAGCCCTGCCGGGAAGGAGAGCGGGGCACAGCCGGGCTGGCGGCGGGTCCGGAGCTCGGGCTCTGCGGCTCCGCGCTGGTCCCGCCCGCAGCTCCGGGGGATCGGGGGCGAGCGCTGCACCTGGGGCCGTGCCCGTGCGGAGGCTGTGCCCGTGCGGAGGCTGTCCCGGTGCGGAGGCTGTGCCCGTGCGGAGGCTGTCCCGGTGCGGAGGCTGCCGCTCCTCCCCTGTCCGGGGCTGACCCTCGGGACAGCCCAGGCAGCCCTGCAGGGTGTCCGATGCAGCACCCGGAAAAAGGAAGGTGTGGGGTCCCGAGAAGGTCGGAGTGTAGCCCTGAAGAGCAGGAGAGGGGCCGGATGTCCCCCTGAGCCCACTGGTCCCTTGCCAGACCCCGGGCTGCCCTCTCAGGCACAGCAGCTGCGTGTGCGGCTGGCAGCCAGGTCCTGCGTGTGTCCTGCTGGGCTTTGGCCGGCGCAGGGGCACGGGGATGCTCCAGATAGCTGCACTGCTCTGCAAAATCCCACACCGACCTGCCCTGTCTCTGTCTCCAGCATCCATCAGCTGAGGAACAAGGTTTCGGAGGAACATGAGGTCATCAAGAAGAAGGAGCTGGAGACTGGCCCCAAGGCATCCTATGGCTATGGGGGCAAATTTGGAACAGAGCAAGACCGAATGGATAAGGTAACAGCTGTGGAAGGCTTCCTTGAGCCTCAGTGGAAAAGTGCTTTCCTCGAAAACAAAGGGGCATCCCTGTTTTCTGGCCTGACCCTGAAGGGAGAGAATGGAGAGTTTGCATGGCTACACAGATTCACCCATGTCCAGCTAGCCCATAATCTGTCTCTAGGATCTGTGAATTCATTTCGGTATAACTCATCTCTACAACTTCTTTGCAACGCTCCCTTTAGCTGTGAAGGACTTTCTGTGGCTGTTCAAGCCTGCTGCATAACAATTAAATCTGGTGTGTCCTTACTTGTGCTTGAAGAACTAATGTATAGTAACTCCCTCCTCATATTCTCCATTACAGACCTCATATCTCCCCGAGATAAAGCTCTAGACATCAGGTCTGGTCTGTGTTTACTGATAATCATTATCGTGCTTCTTCTTGCACCTTTCAACATTTAATGCTTCTTTCTCAGAAGTGAGATGATTAGATTGCAGTAGAGTTCCATAGGTGTGGTCACTGCGGGATTGAACAGTACCAGGATGGCAAGATGAGCTGTCCTCCAAAATTGCCTGCTCTCCCTGCCAGAGCTGTTGTAGTCAGGAACTGCGCACTGTTCCTCACGAGAAAGGGCCGAAGCTGAACACTTGCAGCATCCTGGTGAAACCAGATAAAGGCCAAGAAGTTGCTCAACAAAAACACCCTCACTGTGGTCCAGCAGAATCTGAGCACAGCTGTTTCATTTTGGCATAGAGTGTCTGTGGTTCCTGGCCACAGCAGCACCTCCAGCAGGGAAAGAGGATCCTGGCCAGGTCCGTGACCAGGTTTGCTGGCCCTCACTGTCAGATACAGGAACAGGGAATGGGTGCCAGACCTCTGCCTGGAGTTCTCAGCTCTGTGTGCCTATCTGCATTTTTTCTCGTCTCCCCTGTGATTATCCACCATGCAACTCCAGCAGCTGGCATTGGGTATCCCACACTTTGCTTGATGAACTGGCAGTGGGGGGGTTGTGAGATGCCAGCCCTTGGGGCTCCTCCCAGGCCTCAGAGCAGAGCTGTGCTGCCAGAGGCCACGAGGAGAGCGTGGGCACCATCAGCACAGTCAGCTCGGACCTGTCACCCTGCGGCTGCGAGCGTGTCAGCGGCATGTGGGGGCAGCTGTGGTGCCTCTGCCTGTGCACCGTGGGTGGTCATGTCACACTGTCTCTCCTCTCAGTGCGCAGTAGGACACGAATATGTTGCTCATGTTGAGAAGCACTCCTCCCAGACAGATGCAGCCCAGGGCTTCGGCGGCAAGTTTGGAGTCCAGCGGGACCGAGCTGACAAGGTGTGTTGGACAGTGCAGCTGAAATCCATCCCTGGGGCCTGTGCTGCCCATGAGCACTGCTGCATGCCAGACTGCGGCTCAGTGTTCAAAGCTCAGGGTGTGCTTCTCACTGAAGCACAGCTCCCCTGTGGCACAGTGAGGGTAGCACAGCTCACCTGTGCACAGTGAGGGAAGCACAGCTCACCTTGGCACAGTGACGGTAGCACAGCTCACCTGTGCACAGTGAGGGAAGCACAGCTCACCTGTGGCACAGTGAGGGTAGCACAGCTCACCTTGACACAGTGAGGGAAGCACAGCTCACCATGGCACAGTGAGGGAAGCACAGCTCACCTGTGGCACAGTGACGGTAGCACAGCTCCCCTGTGGCACAGTGACGGTAGCACAGCTCACCATGGCACAGTGAGGGTAGCACAGCTCACCATGGTACAGTGAGGGTAGCACAGCTCACCATGGCACAGTGAGGGTAACTGGCGTGCCTTGCTGTGGTGGGTCTGTCCCACCCAGGCACAGCACTGTCTGTCCAGGGGCTGTGGTGTTTGTCCATGCATGCTGCAGCAGAAGAGAGGGAGCCAGTAAGAGCCTGGTGCCAGGGGACAGAGGCTGAGACCCATCTTGGCCCTCAGGATGATTGACAGTCCTTCCCTTTTGTTCCAGTCAGCACTGGGCTTTGAATACAAGGGTGAGGTGGAGAAACACTCGTCCCAGAAAGGCAAGTCCACGGGCACATGTGGCCCCTTGACCCTTTGCCAGCTTCTCGTCTGCTCCCGGTATCCCATGCTGATGGCTGTGGCACAGTCTCCTGTCTCTTGTTTCAGATTCCTGTTCCCAGCCCATCACCCTTGTGGCCCCATCTGCTGCTCTCCTGTCACCATCCTCACATTGTACGTCCTGCTTGTCTCTGAGCTTTGCTTTGGTGGAACCCCCGTCCTGGCTGAGCAGAGCAGACACCCCCACCCTGCCGTGGATGGCTAGTGCTCCCTCTCCTCTCAGAGCCCTTCGTAGAACTGCTCCCGAGGAAGCCTGAGCACTGTAGCACTTGAGAAGGAATTGCTGGAAAAGCAGCCCTGTAAGGAAAAGGCACGGCAATGGATATGAAAGCAAAACCCTACCAAAAAACCCTTCTGCAGAATTCTGCAGATAATTCAACAAACAGGATAGAAACTAAGGGCATTTTAAATATTCTGCACTCAAGAGAAGATGAGAGGATGTGGTCTGTTGCTGTTTCAGGTAAATGTAAGGAATACTGCACCTTTACCAAGTAAAGAACTGAATCAGGTTCATTTAAAAGGAAACTATAAAAGAAGAAAAATTATTTGAGGCATTCTTTGGGTTGATCTTAAAATAATGAATGACATGAAGTTGTGCTCCATTAATGTATTCTTGTAGACATAGGAATTCATCAGGCTGTGTGATGAATGCTCAAGAAATAGAAATGTCAGAAATAGAGTGTTTGGATTGCTTTTCATAAAAATGTGTCCATACTGGAAGCTCCAGCAGCAAGATAACAGTCATAAAATCTGTGTTTACTGAAAACAACTCTCTTAAAGATCCATTTCATAACAGCCCCTTAGGTAGATAATTGTTTAGTCACAATAAGTTTAAGAATTTTTAGGACTTACAGATTAAGTGAGTGAGCTTCTATCAAACAGAGATCCATTCTGGAATACAAAATGTTCTTACACATATTTCTCTAGATCACAGCCTCTATGGATTAGTACAGCTGAAGTTTTCAGAGAAGCCTCAATGCAGTCCCATGAAATGCTGACCTGTGAGAATAGCATCAGGGAACAGGGAGAGGTGACTCCCATTCACTCCTGAAGGACAGGATTTAGAGACCGAGCAGGCTGGTGTCTGAAAGGAGGAGTCTGTACAGCCAGGAGCCAGGATGGAGGCTGAAATGTCTCAGGAATCAGCCAGTAATAACCAGGTGGTCCCCAGAAAACAGCTGAACATGGCTGAAGTCATTAATGGATCACTGTTTTGGAGATGGAAAAAGGAGAGGCACAAGCCAACTGCTGTGCTCTCACACCGTGGCCAGTGTGCCAGGGAGAAGAGAGGAGCAAGGCTGCAGAAACGGGGTTCAGCCTTGGGTGCCCAGGGTCAGGTGTGTCCCTGTGGAAGCTGACATTCCACTATAGCAAACATAAGCCCTTTTGCCGTTCCTGTGCTCCCAAGGCTCAGTTTTTACTCACAGCCCTTTCCCGAGGCTGGCAGACCATAGGCTGAAATCTGAAATCCTGGCTCTGGGGGTGGGTGAGGGACCGATGCCCAGGCTGGCAGTGCCCGAGTCTTGCTTGGCTTTGCCTTCGTGGGTGACAGAGCTCCCACTGTCCTTGGCACCTCTGTTTTCTTCTTTCCTCCTGGCCTGTGTCTCCTGGTGCCCTGGTCCCCAAATTTGCCTTGTGCCCCTATCCCCGTGGGCTCTCACCCAGGGTGCTCCCTGCCATCCGCTCTGTCCCCTCCAGCCTTTTCCATAATCTCTGCTGCTGTCCCTTCTCTCTGGGGGGCCTTCCCAGTGCTGCTCCCTACCCTCTCCTCACCTGCCCTGTGCTGAGGGCAGCCTTTGACTCCATGCACCCCCTCAGATTACTCCAAGGGCTTTGGTGGCCGTTACGGAGTGGAGAGGGATAAGGTGGACAAAGCAGCTGTGGGATTTGACTACAAAAGCCAGGCAGAGAAGCATGACTCTCAGAAAGGTGAGCCACAGCAGCCAAGTGGGCTGGGGAAGCTGGGTGAGGTGGAGGGAACTGAGGGAGCTGGGGGTGCTGGAGGGGCTGGGGGAATGAGCTGAGGGGGAGAGCAGGCAGTGGCAGGGCTGGAGCTGGGGACTGTGCCCACTGGGACTATGGGGCACTGTGCACATTGGCAATCTGCTGCAGGAATGGTGGAAGAGCTACAGGGAGCTGTTGGGAATGGGCCAGGTGAGGAAAGCCGTTGCACGGTGCATGGCTGCTGAAAGGAGTTCAGGCTGAAGGAAGAGGAGCAGAAGAGTCCTGTGGGCATAGGGATCTCTTGGGCAGCGTATCACCAGAGGAAGGGTGAAGGGGAAGCCCAGGCAGGTGCCAATAGCAGGTGATGCATCCCAGGGAGGAGGGAGGGCTGTTGCTGCAGCACCAGTGGAGAAATCTGGCCTTGTTCCATGTCTTTCTCAAAGTGCTGGGCATGGAAAACCTGTGAGAACAGCCTGACCTCACACTGCTGTCACTTGCCTCCTTCCCTCCCTTGTGTGTTCTCTTCCATGCCCTGATCTGGATCCCTGTGGCTGAAGACTATTCTGTGGGCTTTGGTGGGAAGTTTGGGGTCCAGAGGGATCGTCAGGACAAGAACGCCCTTGGCTGGGACCATCAGGAAGAAGTGCAACCCCACGCATCCCAAAGAGGTCGGGCAGTGCTGCCAGAGGTGGCAGCAGTTTCCTTGGAGCACGCACAGACCTGTGTCTGGAGCTTGTGGTTCATAAGGAGATCAGCTGCTGAAAACAGAGTGTGTCAAGCACGCTGCAGAGCAGCTGAGACACAGCGAACCCCAAAGCATGGGGACAGAGTAGGTGGGAGCTTGGATCAGTGGTGGGCATGGAACGTGGGTCCCTCAGTGAGGACCCCCAGACTCTGCTTCCTCTGTGAGGGGCATTCCTGACCATGAGCTCATTGTAGGGGTGAGCCCAGGGGAACGAGGCAGAGCAGATCCCAGGAATGCCCCGTGCACAGCATGTCTGGCTCACTGAACAGGGCAGCTACAGCCCTGCACACCTGTGCCTTCAGCTGAAAGGAGGGGGGATTAGTCCTAAAAGCTGCTGTCCAGAGCCCTTAGCTTTATCTGTATCTCATCACATGTGGAACTAACCTGAGATAACACATGCAAATTCATTTCACTGGTCACAGCAAACTGAAGTCAAAGGTGCACACAAAATACAAAATACAAAATAAAATAATATTTTTTCCATACAGACTATGCCAAAGGATTTGGAGGCCGTTATGGGGTCCAGAAGGATAGAGTGGATAAGGTAAGACATCTGCAGCCTGCAATTGCTTCCTCCTGATCACTGTTTTTTGTCTGGCTCAAAGAGAAGAGTGGAGGTGAGATCCCAGTGCACAGCTGTGGCACGAAGGAGCTGGCTGAGTGTAAAATACCAGAGGGTGCAGGGGGATGCAGCCTGGGGAGCTGTAATGCAGGGAATTCCTCGTGGCACTCTGTCACTCCTCACTTCTCTGCTGTTCGTTACCCTCTGCAGGTTTCTCACTCCTGTCAAGGAGTGCCTCATGATCTGTTCAGGTGCTAAATCTTCTTGCACACCTTGACAAACTCCAGCAGGGATAGGAATGGCATAAATCAATCTGCTGTGCATGAGAAGAGCTCAAGTTGCTGGTTCAGGTTCTCTATTTGGACTGACACCAGGCAAAGCCTCATCTACAGTCACATCTCAGGCTGAGAGGGATTGACTGGGATCGATTCTGTGCTTGGCAGGCTGCTCTGAGGGCTTGGTCTGCAGAGGGGGTTCCTGCCAGTGGGTGGTGATCTGCATGGATGTGGATAGCCTAAAAGATGTGAATCCTGGGGCTTTGGAGTGTTTGGAAGAGGCAGTGAGGGTGCCTTCCCTGAAACCTCGTTCCCCTGCAGGGGACACGGTGCTGTGCCTGGTACAGCACCCGCCGAGAGCTCGAGGAAGCAGGGGAGGATACAAACACACTGAAACAACCCGCACGGTCCTGTGCATGCTGCAGGTGTGGGCTGGGCCAGCAGCAGACAGGGAATGTCGTCCTGCCCTCAGAAGAGATCAGTGCTGTCTAGGAATTTAACAACAGCAAAGACACATCTTGTATGTGGTCAAAAATAACTTGCAAAAGCAGATGAGGACTTGGTAAAAGGGCTGTGGGTCCTTTGGAAAGCAGGATGCAGAGAGGAGATAAGCAGTTCTTGTTTGGCACAAAGTGAAGCTGAATTTGTGCACTTTGACATTAGTGAAGAATAAACAAACATGGCAAAAAATAAGGATTGGTAATGAATAGTAGCTAGATAGTAACTAAGGGCACGTAACTAAGTTTCAGATTGCCTGGTCCTCAGGAGTGGAGAAATGCTGATTTCACTGCACCAGAGCAGAGCATAAGAGACCCTCAGGCAGCCTGAACTCCCCTTTGGTAAAGTTCTGGACCCTCAGTGTCAGACTAAGGCTCACACAAAATACAAATGCTATCTCTCTTTGGTTTTCCTGCACCCTCCTGCACCACCGATACTATTCCCAGTCCAGCCTCTCTCGGTACCTCCTAGAGCCAGCGGTGCCACAGGTGTTCACACACAGGTGTGGGTGTCCAGCCTGTGCCACTGCACGCCCAGGGCAGTGAGGCAGCTGTGCATCCAGCCTGACGGCACAGGGAGTGCAGGGATGGGTGTGTAGTGTCCTTGAGCCTGGGGAAGAGGCATCCTGCCAGGCATCCTGCCAGGCGTCCCCCCAGCCCCTTGCCGGGGTACAGGGAGTGCCCCAGCCCTGCAGTCCTGTGCCACTGCTCAGCCTCCCTCGCTGGGCTCCACAGCACCTTTCCAGCTCTCAGTGCCACCCCTTGGGCAGGGACACCTGTGTCCTTGGCTGGGGGGCAACAGGCACGTCCCCAGGACAGGAAGGGATCAGAAGTGGGACTGCAGCCAACAGCCTCCCCTGGGCCAGGGCAGGTGTGCAGGTGAGGGCAAACACACCTGGGAACAAAGCTTGCCATCACCAGTACCCAAAGCCAGCACTGGCAGTGCCCAACAAGCTGAACAATTCTTTCACTTCCTCTCGCAGAGTGCTGCTGGCTTTGATGAGATGGCAGCTCCCACTTCCTCCTATGAGAAAACCAGACCCCTGGAGGCAGGTGAGTACCAGCCCTGGGCTTAGGAAGCTGTGGGCCTCAGAGTCCCTCTGTGGCAGAGTGCTGGCAGGTGTGTGCTGTGGTGGTGCAGGGGTTTAACCTGTGCTGGAGGGAAGGAGAAGTGGCTGAATTGCAAGTTTCTCTGGAAGAGGCACAGGCCTGGGCTTCTCCTGGATGCTTGGGGTGGTGGAAGGAAGATGTGGGGCTGGCTCAGTCAGCTGTCTCTTCACAGGAGCTTCCAGTGGCACCAGCAGCCTGCGGTCGCGGTTTGAGCACCTGGCCAGGTCGGCAGAGGAGGAGCGGGCGAGGCAGCAGCCCCGGGAGCACCGGCAGCAGGTGAGCCAGGGCTGTCCTGCCATGTCCTCCCAGGCTCATGACACAGACTTTTCCTCACAGCCTTGCAGCTCCATGTCCTTCTATCTGGGCTCTTGAGGGTCACCTCCTGCCTAAATTACTTCCCGGCATCTGCCAGGAATGGCCACTGAGCTTCACTATTGGCACTGGACTTTCCTTTTCAGCACACCAAACACTCATATAAGGACATACCTGCACCAACCATGATGCCTGTGCTCTGGCCTCAGCTTCTTTTGCCTCTGGTGCCTGGCAAACAGTGTGGTTACTGCTATCCCAGCAGTCTGTATGCGGGATGCAGCCCAGCAAACTGGAGATGGCAGCCAGCCCCTGTGTTTACCTGCCTTCCCACCTGGTGCTGTCCCTGCACTCAGAGGACAGAGGGGTGTTAACAGTGAAGCTGTCCCCCCCGGCCTGCTCCTTTTCAGGGCTGCCTGACTGTTGTCACCAGCCTGAGAGTGCCCAGGCCCAGAGCAGGTTTGCAGGTGGAGGAAAATGTTCTGAGTTGCTCTGTTGGAAATGTGAACAGCTATTGTTCAAAGGATCTGAGTGGTCTGATGGCTTTTCTCCAGCAGGAAATCCCTCTGAGAGAGAAGGAGCACGCTGAGGCAGCCCCTCCAGCCGTGCCAGCAAGAGCACCCAGGAGCACTGCTGGGGACCAGCCCAGGCCATCAGAAGAGGTGCCAGGGCAGCCTGGGGGTGCTGGGGCGGGGATTGCACCTGACAGGGGCTGTGCTTGATGTGCAGCCCTACAGGAAGATGTGGAACACAGGCACAGGGTGTGAGAGGTTTTGGAAGGGTAAGGGGGGGCGTTGGGATGGGACATGGCTGCACAGACCCGACCTCATGGGGCGAGCTCTGGGAGTGGGTCAGTGGCACTACCATGGGCTGTAGTGAAGTATGAGCAGAGTTCAAACACGAGTCCTGAGGGTGTCCAGAGCAATCCCAGCTGCTGGTTCAGCACGGCTCGAGTAGCTCAGCTGTTTCCCTGGTGTGAAGGGGATCCATTTGTGCCCTGGCAGCAGGAAAGGGGCTTTGCAGGTGACCTTCCTATCACTTTCCCACCTCATGGCAGGAGGCCAAAAGGGAGGATGAGGAAGTACCACCCACTTTGCCACCAAGGCCAGCAGATCTGGATGCAGAGCTGAGCAAGGTCCCCAGCCAGGACACTGCAAGTTTGGATGTTGATGGAGACTATGAGGAGCTGCCAGAGCCCTCTGACTACTATGACATTAGCAGTGGAGGTGCTGAGTATGAGGAGCTGCCAGCCCCGCCGGGAAAGCTGGAGGCCACCTGTGACTTTGGAGGAGATGGAGGTGAAGACTATGAGGTGATCCTTCCTCAAGAGCCCAGGCAGAGCCAGCTCCACCTGGGTGAGTACTGAGGGAAGAACCCAGGTCTTGGGAAGCTTGTACCTGTCCACTAACCTCGCTGGATATATGGACAAACTCCAGAGGGAATTTTTATCCTGAAGTGTATGTGGTCAGGATAGCAGCTTCTGATGATGGAGACTTGGTTGTGTCCCTCTCCCCTGTCCAGCTCTAAGGTGCAGATGAGCTGCATGGGGTGCTGGAGCAGACAGCAGGAATCTGCTGGATGGGGTGTGGGCAGGAGGCTGCCAGAGGCCCGGGAGAAGCTGGATGTGCAGCACTGCTCTTGCTGCAGTTCCCTGGCAGTGCTGCCCTGGGGCCTGGGGGTGGGTTCAGCCCATCCCTCTCATGGCTGGTGGAGTGTCCTGGTGTGAGGAGTGCAGGTAGCCTCTGCCCCAGCACAGGAGCAATCTGCACGGGCTGCTGGTACTGGAGATGGCAAGTGAAGAGCTTGGAGTTATTCCCAGCCTTTTTCCTGGGAGAGGGGCGTGAAAGATCAGGACCCAACTGTCTCCTTGAGGAAGGGGAGGGAAGTCACACCTTGCTTTGGGCTGTGGTGCACCTCTCCTCGCTGGCAGGGGTTGGATGAGCTTCCTCAGAGCTGGGCTGGAGGGTGGCACTGCCCAGCACTGTGTGGCTGCTTCAATTCTGTCTGTCCTGTGTGTCTGTCTGTCCTGTGTCCCGCAGGGAGCACGGGCGGTGCCTGCGAGGGGCAGAGCCCCGGCGTGTGCGCAGTGGCTCTCTACGATTACCAAGGAGGTGGGTCTGCCCTCGGGGCTCGGGGTGTGCAGCGGGGACGGGGCGAAAGGACTGTGGCTTGGGGGTTTTAATTTCCTTCTCCTGGGAAGCAGAATGAGACCTGAATTGGGAATTGTCACGGTACAGGAACGGTTATCTCCAGTTTAGTATTCCCAGTAAAAAAAAACATGTGCCACTTCTCCTCTCTAATTGGAGGCACAAAAAGGCAAAGATCAGAGGTTGAGATAAGAACAATTTACTGGAAATAGCAATAATAAAGCGAACAGTAACAGCAACAATGTTAATAACAAAAGGTATAAAAAATAAATTATTCACACGGAAAACCAGCCAGCAATAGACAATATTGGATGGCTCCTTCCACCACATTTTCTCAACCAGAAGAAACCCCTTCTTCCTTGGAATCGAGAGTCCCTTTCCCCCACCCCTGGCAATGACGTGAAGTGGTACAGAATAACCTCTGTGTCTTGGTCATGGCCCCTCCCAGCTACTGTAACAAATTAGTCTTGTCCTGGCCCAAAGCGGGATAGGAATAGAGAAGCTTCATCTTTCATGTGTGAGGTTTTTGCTCTTTCTCTGCTTTATCTGTGCCGTTGGATGGGGGTTGGCTGAGGTGAACTCTTGGGGGTTATCAGAGCACTTGTTCTGTCTCCTGCCTGGGGGAACCAGCTCTCTCTGGGGTTCTCGTTGCATTGTGACTGTCTTTTCTTGACAACTTTTGCAGATGGAGATGATGAGATCTCTTTTGATCCTGATGACACAATCACACACATTGAGATGGTGGATGAAGGCTGGTGGCGGGGACAGTGCCATGGCAGAGTCGGCCTCTTCCCAGCAAATTATGTGAAGCTCCTGCAATGAAATGAGCACAGTGCAAGCTCTTCCTTCCAAACTTTTGCCTCTATCGTACTTTGACACCAGCCAAATGCCAGGCACCCCCAAAAATCACTCACGCACCCTCCCCTGCCCCTGCTGGGCAGAGACAGAAAAATTTAATGAAGGCTTTGTGAGCTAAGGACTGGGAGAAAATACTCCAAGTGCAAAACAGCCTCAACTTAGAGGTACAAAGTGAATTTATTACTGACAGAGTCAGAGGAGGATAATGAGAAATAAAATAAGCCCTTAAAACAGCGTTTTTTTTCCCCAAACCCCTCCCTCCTTCCCACCAACAGCACAGGGAGACAGGGCATAGGGGTTTTGGTCAATTCATCATTGAGATTTTCTTGTACTACTCTGGAAGAGGAGTCCTTACCCTGTGAGATGTGGGGTCCCTCCCACGGGAGACAGTTCTCTGTGCAGTTCTCCAGTGTGGGTCCACTCTCACGGGCACACAGTCCTCCCAAAACTGCTGCAGTGTGGGTCACTCTCCCACAGGGTGCAGTCCTCCAAGGACAGGCTGCTCCAGCCTGAGAGCAGGGCTCCTGTCTCCATGGGTCTGCCACTGTGGAGGATCCAGCCTCCTCCAGCATCCACCTGCTCACATCTCTGCATCCCCCATGGATCACCGGGGGCTGGGGGTGGATCTCTGCATCCCCATGAGCTGTGGGTGGATTTCTCCATTCCCATGGATCTCTCCATCCCCATGGATCTCTGCATCCCCTGTGGATCCCCATGGCTGCAGGGCACAGCTGCTTCACCATGGTCTCACCACGGGCTGCAGAGGAATCTCAGCTCTGGTGCCTGGAGCACCTCCTGCCCCTCCTTCTCCACTGACCCTGCTGTCTCCATGTTGCTTCCCTCACATGTTCTCACCTCCTCCTCCTCTCTAGCTGGAATTTTAATTGCTCCTCCCTTTGTTTTGACTTTCTTCTGAAATCTGTTATCACAGAGGTGTTACCATCAGGGATGGCTCTGCTGGACATGGTGGAAGCTTCCAGCAGCTTCTCACTGGAGCTACCTCTGTTCCCCCCCGCTACCAAAAACCAGGCCATGCAAAACTAACACATCAACCTCTTGCCTCTGTGAATCACATATTTAAGAAGAAAATCAAAACAAAGTGGGCACAGGGTTGTTTTTTTTTCTAGTCAGAGAAGAGGAGGAGGTGAGAATATGTGAGGGAAACAACATGGAGACACCAGGGTCAGTGGAGAAGGGGAGGCAAGAGGTGCTCCAGGCGCCAGAGCTGAGATTCCTTTGCAGGCCACGGTGAGAGCATGGTGTGAAGTGTTTTCTCACAGTCCTTATCTCAGCTCATGAACCCTTCATGTAATTTGTTTCCCTCCTCTGCCCAGCTGTGCCAGGGGAGGGTGGCTGAGTGATTTTTGTGGGTGCCTGGTGTTTGCCCAGTGTCAAATCACAGCAGCCTCTCTCTGCTTCAGCCTTTCCCGTGTTATCAGCTTCATTTGGCTCAGCTTGCTGCATCCACATCCAGAGAAATATCATGGAGCAAACTGGCAGTGCCAGAGGGAATGTTTTGTCTTATGCCCAAGAGGATTTTGATTCCCATCCTCTTCCAGGTGGGAAAGGTGGGATGGTTTAAGGGCATATGAGTGCAATACAAGGTGTCTTCTATCTGGGCTGTCCCACCTGTCAGCCAGCAAGTCTGCAGGAGTGGGTCCTGTTCTCTGTGGAGCAACCCCCAGAGCAGAAATACCAAATCTAGTCCAGGCAAGGCAGAAGGGATGGGAGCTGTGGGACCTTTGTCAGTTGCCGTGGCCCTGGATCTCATCCTGGTCAGGGAAAAGATCAATGGGAAAGCCACATTTGTGTTTATTCCAAGGAAAGGTTTCCATTTTCAGGATAAGCCATGTTTGCAACACGGACCAGAGAAACATGAACATGGTCTGTGTGTCCCTTTTGGGCACAGGTGTGTCTGTCCCTGGGGGCTGTGCCCTCCCTCACAGCTTCTTCTCTGGCCTGGTTCAAACTGTGTCCCATGATTCTGTGACATCTTGTGTCCCCTGTGCCTGCTGCAGGCTCCTGAAAGGGCCTCTGACTCTTCATCACAGATGGGGAAAGGCTGGGCAGCTGGGAATCAGGACAGGAGGAAACATTTTATTGCTAATGTTTAAAACTGTTCTCAGAAATGCAAAGCCAAGCCCTCCCTGGAGCCAGGGTGAATTGCTCCTCTCTGGGATGCAGGTATCATCACAGCAGGAATAAACCACGGACAGCTGAGTAGAAGAGCACCTGAGGGGCTATGAGAACACCTGAAGGGCTGTAGGATCACACCCCAGTCACTGCCACAGCCAGTAGTGTGTGCAGAAGGTCCCAAAGCTGTGACACCAAAGCTTTAGGGTTCAGTGTGGTTCTCAGGTGAGTTCTGGACCACCCAGCAGTTGACCAAGCCTATGCTACCTGAGCAGGAGTGTAGCATTCCTGCTCAGTGGTTGATCCTGAGAAAATCCAAAGGCTGTGTCTGTCTGTCACAGGAAAGGTGCACTGGGATCCAGGTTAAAAATTATCAATTTTAATGCAACTTTTCCAGAGGTCACTTGTTTGGGTTTCTGGTTGGTTGGCTTTGGGGTTTTTGTTTGGAGTGCTTTTGGTTTTTTGTTTCTCTGAGGCAACTTCCCAGTCTTTTTCCTTGTGAGGTTTTGCTGTGGTTCCTGCTGTCCCTTTGCAGGGGCTCTTCAGAAAGGGGTTCATTGGTCAGACTCAGTGTCCAGTGACACTGGGCTGGGGGTGTTCCAAGGACTTTTTAGAATCCAGAGAAGCACACAGCAAGGAGGGCTGAGGGACTCACAGCCTGTCTGGATAGGAGTAACAGCCCAACCCAATGGGTGGGTTACAGAAACGTTTATTTCCCTGAAGAGTAAAATCAGCACGTGTTGTGCACTAAGAAATGCCAAACTGCTCCCAACAAGGCTGCTGTGCCTCCTAGCCCCAGTTCTGGCTCTCCAGTGGGTTTCTTTGGGAGCAGACTGGATGTTGTTGGGTATCTCTTGGTAACTACAAGAGCTGCAGGTGAGCATGTCTGGGGCCAGCCAAGGTGGGTTGTGTGACTGCAGGTGTGACCTGCCTGTGTCATCTCCTCTGCCCCAGGAGCCCCTGCTCCTGGCTCTGCCACAGCTCTGGACCCTGCTGTGCCTCGTGTGCACCTGCAGCTTTGGCCACTGCTCCCACACCCACAGAATCCTTTGAGCTTGGACCCAGCTGCAGACCCCCGGCAGCAGGAGGGGACTGAGGCAGCCCCACATCCCCAGCTGATCCTCAGCCAGACACTCAGAGACACACCACACACAGCAGCTGCACAGGGAAATGTTCTGGCCATAAGGCGAAGCTTTCTGGTGAGGAGTGCAGTGCCGCCAGCTCCCAGCTCCGTGCTGAGCCCTCCGTGTCTGACTGTAGCACTGAGGCCACGGGTGGCCTGTGCAAGCCACAGCTTGTGTACAAAGTGCTGCAGAGCCTTCCTGGCAGCCTGGGGAACGCAGCAGAGGCCAGATGTAAAGCCAAGGCACGTGGGGACGGTGGGTGGTGGGACAGCCCCTCTTGCCCAGGCCAGGCTTTGCAGTCCAGGGCACTGCCCTTGCCCTGCACGGGGCCGGACTCAAGACCTCGGGCAGCCCTGAGGCAGAGCTCGTGGCCATGCTCAGGGCCAGTGTGATAAATGTGATTTGTGCTATCTAAATTGTAACTATATTAGTCAAATTGTGCTCATATCAATAGAAAATAATTGTTACAAAGCAAAAAAGGAAACGGTGAGACAAAGCAGATGGAATCCTCCAGATGTTAGGTGGGAGTAGTAGAAGGATGTCGGTTTGACAAGCAGCATCTAGAAATAGAAAGTTTTGACCTTGAAATGGGCCAAACTGGGATGATTCCAGGCATGGAACTTGAAGAAGGTTTTATTGTGGGAACATTGCTTAGTTACATAACCCCAAGCTTATTGAGCCTGCGCTACCTGCAGGTCACACCTCGGTCATTGATGAAGACAACGAGCCTTCATCGGAAATAAGACCCTCAAAAGGATGAGAGACCCCTAACCATTAGTAGAGCATGTGCAAGACAACACAGTGACATAGATTTAAGGAATGGAAACTAGGAGGAGCTTTCCAGAAAATTCTGTGTTAATATGTATTAGTATATAGTATATAAGTGGGATTTTTGGCTTGATTGTTTGCTATGTGAAGAAGGGTGAGCCCCTCCTCATACCCCCGGTTGGTTTTGCTTATGCTTTATACAAACCTCAATTATATTAAATTACTCACTGCCAAATTTTGTATATACTCAAATATATGTATCTAATATGCTTTGATTGTATTCATTTATACACAATTGTTGCTATTAAAAAAATGCTGCTAAATTTAATCTTGTTGTTTGATAAATTGGACAAATAGAACGACATTCATAGCAGCCAGCACATGTCTGGCACCCCATGAATTTGCCTTTTGCAGAGTTCCCTGCCATTCTGCTACCAGTGATGTGCTGAGGATGAGACGAGTGATGGCAGCGTGCCATGTGCTTGGGCCGGGAGCGCCAGGCTGGCAGTGCTGTCACAGACACCGCAGTGATGGACACGGCAGCTCCAGGCAGCCCTGGCCGGCTCAGGCACCGCCGGGGGAGCCGGGCGTGCCCCTGCCCCGCAGAGCCCTCCGCAGGGCCCCCCACACCTCCCGGTTGCGAGGCTGTAGATGAGGGGGTTGAGCATGGGGATGACGATGCAGTACAACACGGACACCAGCGTGTCGGCTGCTGGGGAGACGCCCGAGCTGGGCCGGTTGTAGTTCAGGTTGGCTGCCACGAAGTACAGGGTGACCACGAGCAGGTGTGCAGAGCAGGTGGAGAAGGCCTTGCGCCGGCTGGTGGCCAGCGGCATCCTGAGGACGGTGGCCAGGATGCAAAGGTAGGAGGTTACGACGAGCAGGAAGGGAGCGAGTCCCACAAAGACGCTGGAGACATGGAGGGCCAGCTCGTTGGGGCGGGTGCTGCTGCAGGCAGCCCCCAACAGCGGCGGCACGTCGCAGAAGATGTGCTGGAGCCGGGCCAGCCCGCAGAAGGAGAGCCGGGCGGCCAGGAGGGTGTGCAGGGCCGAGTCCAGCAGGCCCCAGAGCCAGCAGCCGGCAACAGCGCTGGCGCAGGTGCGGCGGGGCAGGAGCCGGGCGTAGCGCAGGGGCTGGCACACGGCAGCGCAGCGGTCGCAGGCCATGAGGGCCAGCAGCGCGCACTCGGCCCCCGCGCACCACATCAGGAAAAAGGCCTGCGCCAGGCACCCGCCGTACGAGATGGTGGCCTCCGGGCGCAGAGCGTTCGCCAGGATCTTGGGCACTGTCACTGACGAGTAGCAAAGGTCTAGGCAGGACAGGTGACTAAGGAAGAAGTACATGGGGCTGTGGAGATGGGGATCCAGGGACACGAGGGACAGGATTGCAGAGTTCCCCAGCAGCGTGGCCAGGTAAATGACCAGGAAAAGAGCAAAGAGGAAGGGCCGGCCGTGGGAAAAGCTCAGGAGCACAAACTCCGTCACCTGTGTCTGGTTCATACCTGCCGTGGGGCAAGCTGGGTCAGTATTTGGGCAGAAGTGAGCACGGAGGAGGAGGGGACTGTGAGCCAGGGACTAGAGCACAGCCCCCCGTCCAGCAAGGGGGTCACTAGTGCTATGGCTCTGATCCCATCTCCTCAGTAATTGAATGTTTCCCGAGTTCAGATTTCTCAGACACGGGGATTTTGGAGTCCAGAGAGCTGCCATCCAGTGCTGAGTACCTGACTGCAGAAGAAACACACAGAAAAACCCAAGAGCAGGGGCACCCACCCATCCACCCACACATCTTGGAGCTCTTTGCCTACCAAGCCTCTAGTCCTCATGACTATTCCAAGCATGTGTCCCCCTCCTGGATGTATTCATGATGAGTAAATATTTCCCTGCCCCTGGACAGGTCACAGCATTCCCTGGATGCCACAGCCACTCGGCCCTTCTCGTCCCTCTCTCACTTTCACTGAAGGTGATTTGCCATGTAACTACAGACGGAGCAGGTGTCACCCTGTGCAGGTACCACAGCAGGTACACACACTCCCGCCCGGGCAGACAAGGCCAGAGAGGCTGGATGGGGAGCAGAGAGGCTGCACAGACCCCACCGGTGCCAGCCAGGCTCCCGCCCTTCCCTCGGGAGATGGGAGGGACCCTTGTGATGGTGACATGTGAGGCAGCCAGAGACCCAGCTCTGCTCATGCAGCAGCACAAATGCACTCTGCACCCACCCAGGGAAGCTGCTCCTGCAGGAGGATGTGGTTCTCCTCACCAAGCCACTGCATCTGTACTTGCTCAGGTGAGCAGAGCAGCCAGCCTGGAGCATTCAGCCCTGGGAGTGGGGTCCTGAGCCTTGGGCACAGCCAGTGTGGGGGGACGGCTGAACTGAGGGGGCAGATAACAGCACGGGATTCATTTCCCTTGGAAAGGACTGGATGCCTCTGTTGGAGGCAGCAGCAGCAGCCACAGCCTGCCCAGACCACCCAGGAGCCCTGGGGGCCAGCACCAGGTTCCCCCCAGCAGTGCACAACAGGGATCTGATGAAGCCCTGCCCTCTCATCCCTCCTCACCTCCACAGCCCAGAGCAGAGACTGGCTGGCACCTAGTCCTCAGTGAGCTGTCCCCAGGTGCTGTCCTATGTTCCATGTCTCAGCCATGCCCCAGGTGCTGTCTGGTTTGTCTTACCTGCATGACGAGAAGCCCATGAGTCCTCAATGCTGTAAGCACAGCAGAAGCTTTTAACCCTGCAGGGGCCCTGGGGGAGAGGCTTTCAGAGGTGGCTCCTGCTCAGTGACAGGAGTGAGGAGCAGCACCCAGCAGCCTGCACCAGTGGGATCTGAGCCCGTGGGACCAAGCCCATCTGACACAGGACCCACGCTGACCTCCTGCCTTGCTCTGGGCTGTGCCAGGCCGGTGCTGGACTCCCCTCCAGCCTTGCAGCTCTTACCTGGGCTGCAGCACCTGGGCACAGAAGGAGGCTGCTGGAGTGAGGAGCAGTTCTTGGGCCCCAAGTCCTTCCTCCTGTGGGCAGAGTCCACTCAGCACTTCCAGCCCCTGCTCTCAGCGTGGGGCTCCAGCCCCAGCTTTTTTGGGGGGTCTTCACTGGCCTCTCCTGAGATTGTTGGTGTGGTTTTGTTGGGGAGCACTGGATGCAGGACCTGGCATTTGTCTTTGTTGAATGTCACCGGTCCTTTCTGGCTTGGTTTCCCAGTCTGTCCATGTCCTTCTCCCAATGATTTCCTCAGGAAAAGCACTTCCTTCAGGATTTTTCAAATTATTTTTAGCTAAATTGTCAGGGCCACCTATTACTGGAACCAGGCAAGGAATAAGAATAAGCTAGATTTGGGATTTTCACATTGGCCTCTCCAAGACAGGACAACAGCCTCACCCTGCATCTTGTGGGAGAAGTCGTAGATTCCTGCCAGCACTTCCCAACACTTGACAAGATTTTTGTCTGAGGAAAATTGTACTGTTTCGAGCTTTTGTCCAGTGCAATTTACACTTGTGTTTAAGAAGAGTGAGCAAGAAGAGTTGCAGTTTTATGGTCTAACCATAAACTGGCCAAAGCTGAGTGGATTTACCTGTGTTTGTAGTGTGCTGGTGTTTGCAGAAGCCCAAACACTCACAACACATGGAGTGGTCCAGCGTGGTCCAGCACCTGCAGGGGCCTGGAAATGGAAAGTGTGGACCCAGCACTAGCCCTGGGGTCCCTGGCTCCTCCTGGCCAGCTCGTGCTCAGAAAGCACCAAGGAAGGTCTCTGCTGTCAGCACTGAGCAGCACTTCTGCCTTGTGGTTGCTCATGGTCCTTCCTGGGCAGTTGTGGCACCTGCTGCCTGTCTCCTGCTTCCCATGGCTCTGTCCCTGGTTGCACAGAGCCATCCTCACTCAGGTTTGGCACTAACTCTGCCCCTGAGGCCAATTAGTGCACTTCCACCAGGAGGCTGAAGTTGGAGACAGAAGTTCCTGTGTTCCCAGTTTGCCCAGAGACTCCCATCTGTGGGGAACGGGCCACAGGAGCTCCAGTGCCAATTACAGAAGCCCAGAGCAGTTCACCTGCTCACCTGGCATGTTTGTGAAGGTGCAAACAACGCCCACAGTGGGCTGTTAAAAGTTCTGGGCTGCTAAAACTTCAAGGCAGCCACTATTCACACCTGCTGGATCAGTCACGTCCTGGAGGCCCAAGTCTGCTCAGACCTACCACCTTTGAAATGTCTGTAGACAGGACACACACCTGAAACTGCTGGAGTAAAATAAAAACAGAAAACAGTAAGTAATTGGCCAGTGCTTTGACAGGCTCTGGGAAATACTTGGGTGACTGGAAACATTTTGAAAACATCTGTTTTTGCAACAAAACACAATGTTGAGATTCCTGGGCTATTTGTAGTCCTGGTTGTACCTCCTGCCCAAATTCTTGCTCTGCTCCAGCCACACCACGTATATCCCACAGTAGGTAGGAGCAGTTATGACTCTATCACACCCCTCATACATAACTTGTGTCATTCTGGTGCCTCTTGGTCCTGTGCTGAGTCACCTCTGATCTGTAACTTCCAAAGGGTTTAATTTAACACAGTTTATCTCATTTTTCTCTCCTTGCTGCCCCTTTCCCACCCCTGATCTGTGGGTACAGACCAAGCTGAAACCAGAGACCTGGGCCTTGCCTCAGGCTCATTCTTCTCTGCCACAAAGATTTCCAGTTCCTTTATTTGACCTCCAAACTTTGTGCTGCAAAATAACAAAGACAATTATCTGAATGCTGGTTCAGCTTAGTTTTGTGATGGATGGGGCTGCCACAATCTCACATTTTCAGTTTTTCTGTTCTTCTGTCCAATGCTTAAATTTTTCCTGTCTGTTGTCCCTGTGCAGGGAGCCAGTACCCAGGTATTGGACTGGGAAATACTGAATCATGGCTGCTGCTCCTTGCAGGAACTGCTCCAGGATTGCACAGACACTCCAGCAATGCTGGTACCATCACTCATCCCTCCCACTGCTTCCAGAACTCTCCTTGCACTCAGGGGAGGGATGGATTTCTAAAGAGTTTCCACAGAACACTTGTTCTCTGGAAAGGACCAACAGAGCTTCATGTTAAATTTAAATATTCAGCTCCAGCAGCAGCAGCTTTGCACAACTGATGGCTTTTAACTTTCCCTGGGTGCTGTGGGAGATACAGAACCACGTTTTGTTTGTCTGGAACGTTTTGGAAGGTAAGGGAGCATTAATGAGGAAATCCAGCTAATAAAAGTACTCAATAGTCATGTGTGAATGGAGGGGCCAATCAAGTCCTGGACATGTTGATAATTGGGATCAGGATCTGATGGAGAGATGAAAACTGGTTCTTCCTGGAGCCTGCCAGGGCTCTGGTCAGTGTCTCACTGTGGCTGTCTGGACACGGTGAGGAGGAGCCAATGTGGATGGCTTGTCTATGTAGACAGGGGTATGATCTGTCATGGGGGTTTTTCCTGGTCTGTGTCACCACATCAAGCTCAAAGTTACATTTTGGTCCAGATCCAGCCCACACTTGGCCTGTCTGGGCCATGAGGTGGGAGAGTGTTTATTTTCTGTGCTAGGGAGAAAACAGTCCCAATTTATGAGGATTTTTTCTGCAGTTTGGCATTTCTCTCACTCTCTGCTCTTCCTGCTTTGTGCAGCAGCCCTGTGGGAAAACTGTGCACAGCAGGGTTGCGACTCCCAAATCTGAGATGATTATTTGCCAATTCCTAGGTACTTTCAGTGTGGGGATGGATTGGATGTCTCTGGCACAGCCTTCTCTGAACACCATTACTTCTGTTTGCCTGGGATTTGATTCTGTGGCTGCTTTCCCAGGCTCTTTGTCTTTTCCATGTGAAAACCCACAGCTGATACAAAATCAAATCCACAACATCTTTGGCCACCTACAACACCCTTGTCTCTAGCTCTGTAACTGAGATGCAGCTTTAGCAGAGACAAGCGCAGTCAGCACTGAAGAGGTAAATGTGTCTTTATTTCCATTGTATCCATTTTTCTTTGTCCACAGACCTGGGAAAAGCAGGGCACAGGCTGTTGGGGAAAGGACAGATCCGCTGCAGAGAGGGAAATACTGAGCAGCAACAGAGCCCCCCAGGTGGGGCTGGTATGAATTATGGCCATGCTGGAGGAAGGAGAGGCCTGACCTGCTGCCCAGGTGCCCACTTGGCCCCTGAGCATCCCCACATCTGTGGCCCAGGAGCACAGAAAGAACTCTGGGGGGTGTTGAGCCCAGGCAAAGCCCTGCCTTGGCACAGGGGCTCCTGACCTTATCTCCCTTGGAGTATAAAATTAATAAAAGAGGGGGTTTTATGTCTTCATGAAATTGCCAGTAATTCAGGTTGTTTCCATTGCCTTGTGTCTATTCCTGGGACACCTGAGGTTCCCTTCACTGCTCACACCTGGGATTTGTACCCATCAATAAACCCCACGGAGCTCCTAAGTCTGAGCAGTCCCAGCCCTCAGCCTGTCCCTACGGGTTCTCAGATATCCTATCAATCCATGCTGGACTCCAGTTCTGACCAGGCTGTCTTGCACTGGGGAGCCTGAGACTGGTGCCAGTGCTCCAGATGTGGCCTTACCTGTGCCCCAGGGGTCTCCCTTACCTGTGGCCAAGCGCTCTGGCTCCCACACCTGAGCATACTCTCAGACCATGGAGGTGCATTGCTGACCCAGGGGTGGCTCATGGCCCATCAGGACAGCCAGGTACTTGTCTGGTCCCTCACGTGAGTGTTGGCAAACAGAAACACCCCTGCCCAGGTGCAGGACATGGCATTTTCCTCTACAAACTTCATGAAATTCCCATTGGCCCATTTCTCCCTGAAGGGACCAGCCCAAGGAGGGACCATGGCAGAGCAAGTACACACCTGGGGTGTGCCATGAGTGAGTAAACAAGGAGAGGAAGAAAGAAGCAGAAAAAGCAAAGCTCAGCCCAGCCCCCTGTACTCTGTCATCTCCCCCAGAGACTGGGAGAGATTGGGCAGAACTTGCAGGGAAAGAGGGGAGAAAAGATGCTGAACCTAGGAAAGTAGAGGAAAGGTATTTCTTTAATCATTATCTTGGCTTTTCCTTGGTATCTGAATCAGTAACTAGAAGCTTGTGTTACAGCAATAAATCAAGTGAAATTCCTCAAGCTGAGAGGGTTCTGCCTGTGGTGGCAGGGACTGAGGCCAGGCCTGGGCTGGGATCAGCACTGATCTCCCTCTGAAGCCTTTGCTTTCCTTTCTCCCAGGCCAAGCTGTGTCGTCCCCTCCAGTGCTGACACAAACCTGCTCAATTCTTCCACGAGCAGATCAAGTTTAGGCCAAAGCTCACCCGTCCCTGTGAAGGCTCTGGCCCTGCTCCACAGCCGAGGTGTCTGCAGCTGCCTGGGCTGGAGCTTTTGCAGCAGCACCTGGGGCAGAACCTGCTGCAGACACACAGCTGTGACCTGCCCTGTGCACAGACCCGTGTTCCCCTGCAGACCCATCCCCAGGGACCTGCAGCTTCCAGGAAAAACCAGGGATCTCCAACTGCCCGTCACAGCTGTACTGAGGTGCCACATTGTCTCAGTCTGACTGGGAGACTGATTTATTGCTGTAACACACACCCATCAGCATGGAACGGCCTGGGCAGGGAGGGACCATAAGGCTCACCCAGCTCCATGCCCCTGCCATGAACAGGGATGTCACCCACTCCACCAGCCTGCTCCAGGCCCATCCAGCTCAGCCCAGGAAACTGCCAGGGACGGGGCAGGCACCACTGGAAAAACAAAAAATCACTTACTGCGTATTTACAAGGAAGGGAAAAAGAAAATGGAAAACAAAACACAAAAAACAAATCCACTTTGATAAAAGCCCTCAAAGCAGTTACCAGTGACATTCAGTAAGACTTCCTTGGAGACCAAAAATCAGTTTTGACACTGTCTCCTGCATCAAACACCAAGTGTTTCAACCTAAGGTCTCTGACAGAGTTTGCTGGACAGCTTTAGATTCGCACAATAAATTCTCTGCCTGGGGCCATGGGCTGCCCAGTCTGAGCACCTGTGCTCAGCTACAGCCTCAGGGCCAGGGCAGTGTCAGGTGACACCCAGCAGGTACCTGACCCACGGTGGCTGTGAGGTGGTGTCATTCTGTGACAATCCTGTGGGCAGAGTTCTCTGCACTGGCCATGTTCAGAAGGGCCCTTTTCCCAAATGTAACCATTGCAAGCGGGTAGGAAAAACACCAAAGCTTCAAAAATGGCAAGTGTGAGCCAGGAATTATCAGATAATGACATTCCCAAGGAATATCCAGAAAGGAAAGGGCAACATAAAAGAAGAAAGGTGAAAAATAGTAAAGTTTAATAGTTACAAGAAAAACACGCGTATCTGAGCAAAACCTCCAGGAATCAGTAAAACAACCGACAAAATATCAACGAAGTATCAACAGCACTGGGGACAGCAGCTCTCAGACCTGTGTGAAGACACAGGGGATCCTGAGCTGATGCACTCTGGACACTGCTGAGGACAGGGACAGCAGTGATGTCCCGCAGATCCCTGGATCTGTACCTGGAACAGAACAGCGACCATTTGATCCCAGACAGGAGGAGGAGGGAACACAAACACAGATGAGTTTAACCATGGCAGCTCCGGGCAGTGCTCTCCACCACAGAGCATTGTCAGCCACCACCCAACACCTCTCAGAGCTCTGGAAGCACCTGGAGAGTCCCTGCCTTGGCTCTGTGATGCACCAGGGCACTGGCACAGCTCAGCTCAGCTTTCCTGCCCCAAGCACAGCACAGCACACCTTCCCTAGCCTGAGCATTTGGGACTGCCCAAAGGAAATTCCCTCAGTACAAGGCACTGTAACTGAAGTGGCAGCACTGTAAGGAGCCCGTAGGGACACAGCATAAATGAACTGAAATCCCATTCAGGAACACATCTGACATGGCATCACAGAGAGCACAATCAGCCTGCCAGGACCCGTCTCTGCTCCCAACTAAACACTCCTGCACCACCATATCATCATTTCATCACATATCTGGGTAATTCAATGGCTTTGTCCATCCCATTTCCCAAGGACGGGGAACTGCCTCAGCACCCAGTCAGGCCATGGACACTGAGGGCTCCAAGCAGTCTCACACGAAGAGCTACTGACAAAGCTCCTCATTTCCCAGCCCAGCTGCAAGTGAGCAAGGACAGGACAGTTCATATCTTTCTTCATGCTCTTTTTCCTTCTTTTCTCCCTAAGGCACTGTGTGAACAGCCAGCAGGGAGAACCTGAGGCTTCCCATTAGCAAACCCAGGCCAATCCCATCTGGAACATTCTTCACCTGGCCCTTGGCAACTCACTTGTCCTGCTCACACCCAAACAAACTCAGGGGGCCAGTGAGCTGCATGGCCAGACTATCAGCATGAGCACTGCTGGGGGAATTCTTCCTACAGCACCCCAGCACCAGCCTGTTACACCAATAATCTGATTCCAGGCAGCACAGCATGCACAAGGCTTTCCCTCTCGCCCACTCCCTGAAACACAGCACAGCTCTGTGTCTGGTGCCCCAGGAGTGCCCAGAGGTGCTGCTGGGCCAGCACACCGGGCCTGCCAGGGTAACTCAGGTCACCTGTGCGTGCTGTGGCCCGAGCAGGCGGTGCTGGCGCTCCTCGGCGCTGTGGCACAGCCGCCCCTGCCGCAGCCGGGGCTCGTCCTGCTCATACCACTGCCGCTCGTCGAACTCGGGGAAGAAAAAGGCAATTTCTCTGCTGGCTGAGGCAGGTGAGTCTGTCAGACAGAGAAAGGCAATGAGAGAGAGATGTCAGTCTGCCACCACAAACACACGCCGGACTCCAAAGGCACCTGGCTAGGCTGCACCGGGCCAGGTGTGCATGGGGTCTGCAGAAGGGAACAAATTGTTCACTTGGAGCCCTTGAACTACAGCAAAGGCACACAAAGCACCATCCTCCGGCCTCCCCAAGAGCCATCCAAGAATGCCAGACCCACCTGAGCCGTGGGTCGTGTTCCTGGTGTCTGTGAGACCGTAGGCACCTCGGATGGAGTCTGGGTCGCTGTGTCGGGCTCGGAACACTTTAGTGGGTCCCATCAGGGATCTCCAGAGAGGAACAGCGTTCTCATGGGCCAGGATGTAAGCCCACATGGGGCCACTGCGGCAAGGGCCCAGGAACAGCAGAAGAAAAGATTATGAAAAGTTCGTTACAAATGGGTTATTTATTCGTCCTTACAAACCTGCACAGTACAGCTGCCGTGGGCTGCCAGGCCACAGGGAGGGGCACGGCCCTCCCACGGCACCGAGCCCAGGGCATCGAGCCCACGGCGGTGGCACTGGTGACACTCCACCGCCTTCGGGGGTGCCATCCGCGCGGTGCCACCGCTGTCACAGCAGGCGAGGACCGCGGCACTCCTCCGCCCGCGGCCAGAGCCGGCCGCCCCCTCCCCGCCCAGCGAGCCCCTCCGCACCCCCGCGGCACGCACCTGGCCATGAACTCCACCAGCCGCTGGTAGAAGAAACGCCCTGCGGAGAGACACGGGCCGAGTCGGCACCGGGCCGGGAGCACCGGGCCGGGTCAGCACCCCGCTCCGGCAGCCCCGCTCGTACCTGCGTGCTCCCGGTAGAAGCGGCGGCTCTGCTCCGGGCCGCACCGCAGCTCCTTGGCGCGGACAATGAGGAATTGGTGTCGGAGGATGGCGGCGTGCACGGCCTGCAGGAAGAGGCGGCGCTAGAGGGGCGGGCCATGCTGTGCCGTACCCGGTCCGGTCCGGCCCGGCCCGGCCTCACCTCGCGCACGAGCGGATGGGCCACGGCGTCCGGCTTGAGCAGCGCCAGGGTCAGCTGCAGCCGCCGCGCTCCGNTGGCCGCGTCGCGCGGCAGCCGGGACGCGCAGGCGCTGCCATGGCGACGGCGGCGGAGGAGCAGGGCCGGGACGCGGCCCGGGAGGAAGGCCCGGATTGGGCGCGGGATGAGGCCGCGGCCGGCGCTGAGGAGACGGTGAAGATCATCTGCCTGGGCGACAGCGCCGTGGGAAAGTCCAAGTGCGTGGGGCTCGGGGGTCCCGCGGGTTCGGGCGGGGCACCGGCGGCCCCGCGGGCTGACGGCGGCCCGTGCTCTCTCTCTCCGCAGGCTGCTGGAGCGGTTCCTGCTCGATGGCTTGTATCCTTGCGAGCGGGGGAGGGGGGCAGCGGTGCGGGCGCGACGGGAGGCGGTGCCGGCCGGGCCCGGTGGCCGCGGCGGAGCGGGCTCTGCGCCTCCGTGGGCTCCTTAACGCGCCGCAGCCGCCCCCAGCAGCTGTCCACGTTCGCCCTGACGCTGTACCAGCACCGCGCCCGGGTGGGCGGGCAGGAGGTCCGCGTGGGTGAGTGGGGCTAGCCCGGGGGGCAGGGGGTGTTCCCGGCGACAGGCGGTGCCGTGGCAGAAGAAACAGCTGGGAAGCGGAGATCCCCTCGGTCTGGGTCTTGGTTTGGTGTTTTGATAGACGACAACATCGTGACAAATCTGATGCCCTTCTGTGCCGGGGCTGCAGCGTAGGTGGATGAGACAAAGTGATTGCCATCATCCCCCTGGGATTGGCGAAGTGTAGGGCACTGTCCCCACGATGTCCTGGGCTCCGAGCTGGAGAGATAGGGATTGAATGGATGGGTGGACAGTCGGAGGATAAAGAATGGTCTGGATGACCACATGGAGTCACTGGTCATGGCTCATTGTCCTTGTGGAGCCCCTCGGGGTTAGGGCTGGGGCTAACACTGTTTAACATCTTCGTTGTTACATGGACAGTGAATGCAAATGTGGTCTGATGGGAACCTGACTGTATTTGTGCAGTTTAAGGAAGTCGTTGTCCAGCAGTGAGACACAGTCCAGTCAGACACAGTATCAGTGCAAAGGAATCCCTAAGGAAACTGGCTCATCTGGCTTTGGGTACAGCGCCACACTTGGGTCCAGCTGACAAGAGGCGTGACTACACTGAGGTGCTTAACTGAAGCTGTGCCCATTTATACAGCAAACCAGACTCAGATGTGAGCCTACAAACCCAGTGAGAAGTGGAGGATCTCCACCTGAGCTGCACCAACAGCAAAGGCATGGTGGAGTTCAGGTTTGCCCCAGGATATCTAGTGTACACAAAACTTCATGGACTGGGACCTTCTTTGCCTCTGGCTGCCTTACCTTCTGCAGTTCAGAGTGAGTCCTGCCCCTGGGAGAGTGCAGTCAGATGTCTGTGAGAGGAGCTGGAGCATCTCCCATGGCAGGGCCCTGGCTGACTATCACTGGGTCAGAAATCAGCAGTGCCCAGCAGCTTCTAGAGTTTGAGGTAGTTTCCTGTTGTCATCCCTAGTGACAGTGCCAGACATTGCTACTGCTGTTTGCACTTCTGCCTGTCTTGGCCTGCTGTCCCATACAACTGATGTCACTGGTGGCTTCTCCTTTGTTGATGGCCAGTGCCAGCACAGCCCACAGCCAAGCACAATTTCTTAACACTCCTGTGTCCCTGAGCAGCTGGGCTGGCTCTGCCTCCTGGGTGTAAGTTGTAAGAGAGCAGAGCTTGGTGAGTTGTGTTGTTCTGAGCTGTTTTTGCGTTGCAGACTTCTGGGACACAGCGGGCCAGGAACGGTTCCGAAGCATGCACGCCTCCTACTACCACCAGGCCCACGCCTGCATCATGGTGAGGGGGTCTCAGCTGGGACCTGAGGGATTTGGGCTCAGAATGGTCTCAGTGACACTTGGCCTTTGTGTTACTTTTATGGCTACACTGCTGTGTGTTCCTTGTTTCTTCCAGTGGTTTAAAAAACTTTCCTAGACTTTTTTTTCTTCTCTCACCAAATAAACCCCCTGTAGATGGACCTCCTAAGATGTAGTTAACCCCCTGATTAGCTCTGGTCTGTCTCTCCTGGTAACACTTTCCTTTATCCCCTGCTCTGCTGTCTTCTCAATGTCCTCATGTTTGCCCCTCTTCCCAGTTTTGTTGGCTCCTCACCTGTTCAGATCTCCTGTCACTCTCACTTTCCACTCTTCCTCACCACTTGGGAGCACCAGTGATTTTCATTGGTGGTTTAGTTGTCAGAACAGAGGAGGCCACATCTGATCCCGCTTGGCACAAACTTTTCCCAGTTCCAGCTCCCTGTGTGGGTGGCAGGGACTTGCACAGGACACCATGACAGTGTAAAGGACATCAAGGGGCTGTTTCCTGCTGCCTGGGCTTGGGGATACTGTCCCTTCCTCTTTCACTCTTTCTAATAACACCCAGTTCCCTTTGTCTTGTGTTCTGGGAACATCCTGGATCCTGTCCTTGTGTTGGTCGGAGCTGTCCTGGGTCAGTCAGAGCTGTGCTGGGCTGGCTCTGGGATAGGTGATTCTCTCTTGGAAGGTGTTTGATGTGCAGCGGAAGGTCACCTACAAGAACCTGAACAGCTGGTACAAGGAGCTGAGGGAATTCCGCCCAGAGATTCCATGCATTGTAGTGGCCAACAAGATTGATGGTGAGTGCAGCTTCTGCTGCCAGGGTCGTGGTGGGATTTGCTCCTGTCCTGAGAACGAACGTCTCTTGTCTGTTGGGTCCAGAGGATTTCCTCAGTCCCCCGGGGCTGGGTCCTGTGCTGACCTCAGCTGCTTGTGCTACAGGTGCTTGTCCTGTGTCACCAGCAATTAAAAGTGCAAATTGGATCCATTTCAGTTTTATTTGAGTGTTGTTGTTCCAATTCTGTGCTTACCACATTGCCTATTCTGGCCATCAAGAACCCAAAAGTTTTTGGAGTAGCACCTGGTCAAAAATGGCAGCAAAAGGAGGCAAAAGCTGTGGCTTCCCAGGATCAGGGATGGCCTTGGTGCTGCTCCTTCAGCCTACACAGACTGCTCTGTGCTGAAGTGTCTCAATGTACCTCAATGTTCAGACTGTTCACCTCGCTCTGCCGGAGGCTGGAGGGTTCCCTCCCATGGGGAATGCCAGCCAGCCCTTAGTGCTTACTGTCACTGGGCTGTGGCTTGTCTGGGTCAGCAGGGCTGACGTGTCACACAGAGGACACCCACCTTCTGGACCTCCTGCCAGGTCTGACTGACCATGTCTTCTTTGTCTGCCTCAGCGGATATGAAGGTGACCCAGAAAAGCTTCAATTTTGCCCGGAAGTTCAGTTTGCCCTTTTACTTTGTGTCTGCTGCTGATGGCACCAACGTTGTGAAGGTGAGGTGGGCATTTGACTGCTGGACTTGGTGTCCATGAGGCCCTTGGCAGCCCAGGGACACGGGGCTGCTGTGGGCACAGAGAGTAGGAAATGGTCCCTGTGAGATGCTGGTGGCTATGGAGAGCTGCAGAGGGGTTTTTTCTCCCTTGGGATGTGGGAACAGTCTCCATCTGCTCCAGAAACCCAGCGCCCATGTGCCCCGTGCTGTGAGTGATGGGCCTTGTCCTTCCCACCAGCTGTTCAATGACGCCATCAGACTGGCCGTGGCTTACAAACAGCACTCGGCAGACTTCATGGACGAGGTCCTGCGGGAGCTGGAGGTAGGGAAGGCTCCGTCCCAGCTCTGTGCTGTGTCCTGTCAGAGGAGCAGTTCTGCCCTTTTTCCCCTGTGGCAAACGAGGGAAAGCTTTGCCTCTGCTGGTGATCCTGGAGGCTTTGTGTGCTGCTCAAGCCTGGGCTGGGAGGGGGGAAGTGGGAACCATCACAAGAGCCCTAGACAGAGTTTAAGAGAGCTGCAGCAGTTACAGTTGTTGCAGTCTCTGCCATTTCTCAGCAGTTTCTTGTCCTGCTCCTTTCCAGAGCTTTGACCTGCCGAAGACAAGCAAGGATTTGTTGGATAAAGGGAAGAGCTGCACTGAAGAGGAGCCCTCATCTGCCTAGGCCTGGACTCGTAGGATGGTTTTCCCTTGGCTCTGGAGTTCTGGGGCCTGCACAGAGGACAGTGATGTTTCTTGTGCCCTGGAACTGTGGCGAAGGGCAGCTGGGCCTCTTCCCTCCTTGTGGGAGTCTACCTGGGCAGGAGCTTCATTGGCTCAGCCCCCACTGCTGCACATTTCGCTCAGGGGAGGGATGGGAGAATCCAAGTGATTCTACACGGATGGTCACTCAATCCTACTGCTCCTTCAGGACAGAGCTGGCTAGGAGAAGTGAGCTCTCTTGGACCTGCAGGAAGGATCCTGCTCAAATGCTGTAGTGGTACCTGCTGCAGAAAGCAAACACTAAAGGATATTTTTTACTAAGCTATGAGGTGGCATCCTCCCTGCACTGCTGCTGAAAGGAGGCAGTTCCCCGGTGGCATAAGGCCACGGACCAGCCCAGCCTGTCCCAGCTGAGCTGGTGCTCCCTCAGTCCACCCATGACCTCTGCTGCAACATCCCTGGGCTCCTGTCCCTGTTCTGCCCTAGAACAGCCAGATCCCATGGGCTGCTGAGCACAGGTTTCTCCTTCCAGGTCCATATAGCTGGCACAGGTGGGCTCACACCCATGGGCTGGTTCTGTCCCAGCTTATTGGATGTGGCCATGGCTCTTGCCTGTGTGTGTGTGCACAAGATGCTGCATTCCAGAGAGCTGGATACACACACACACACACACACTTAGTCGTGGAATCATGGAATGGTTTGGTTTGAAAGGGATCCTAAAGGTCATCTCATTCCATGCCCTACCATGGGCAGGGACACCTTCCACTATCTCAGGTTGCTCCCAGCCCCATCCAAGCTGGCTTTGGACACTTCCAGGGATCCAGAGGCAGCCACACCTTCCCTGGGCAGCCTGTAGCCAGGTCCTCACCACCCCATGAGTAAAAACTCCTTCCCAGCACCTCATCCAAATCTCCCCTCCTCTAGATTTAAACCATTCCTCCTTGTCCTGTCATGACCTGCCCATGCAAAAATCCACTCTCCCCCATTATTATAACTTCCTTCAGGCACTGGAAGGGGCCCCGAGGCTTCCCTGGAGCCCTCTCCAGGCTGAAGAATGAATGTGAACAGCACAGCAGATGGACAGGCAGAGAGGGACTCTGCAGGTGCACTGAGCAGGGCTGAAAGCGCGGTTAATGGGGAACACAGAAACTTTACTTCAACACCTCAGTCACAGCAGCATCGGTGTGACTGCAGCAGAGCAGCAGGGGCAGGACAGAGAAGCCTCTGGCTCCAAGGCTACCTTTGGCCCAGCAGGAAATGCCGCGGTCCACTGTAGCCCTGGATCCTGCTCGTCCCCCTGCTGCTTAAGCTTTTTTGTTGTTCAGAAACTGCAGGAACTCCTGCAGCAGATTCCAGAATTGCAGCAGGATCTGGTGTGGGAATGCCACAGGCAGTGACGTGCCTGAGGATGTCACTGCTGGTCTCTGGCTGTACTCAGGGGTCAAGTTGATGTCTTCCTCTGGCCCCTCTGGTTTCATGCGCTGCTCAGGGCCCGAGGTGGTGTCTGGCTCTGGTGCTGGACCAGCTCTTTCTGCTGGGCTCAGGCCCGTCTGGAGCAGGATCCAGTTGTAGAAGTGTTGAGTGGAGGTGTAGATCCCGGGGTGCCTGGCTCTGTCACAGCCTCTTCCCCAGCTGTTCATGCCCACAAGCCAGAAGTAGTCAGCTCTGTTGTCCTTGCAGACGAGAGGACTCCCGCTGTCCCCCTGTGCCAGGAGAGAGGGCTCAGGGGCTGTGGGGGGCTGCTGCCAGCTTCAGGGCTGGCTCCTCTCACCCAGCCCCAAAGTTGGCTCCCCTCTCCCAGCCCCAGAGCTGGCTCCTCTCTCCCAGCTCCACATTCCCAGCACAGGAAGGTTCTGCTCAGGGTCTGGAGCCTCCAGCCCTCCTCTGGGAGCACTCGGGGGCTCCCCCATCTCTGCACATGGGTCCCAGATGTGCAGAGGACAGATGTTCCAGGGCCACAGCCACCCTTTGAGTCAGTTGGGGGCACAGGATGGGCTTTGTGGGCAGGACCAGGCCTTGGGGACAAGAGGGCATGGGACAGGGACCTGTGGGTGGGGAAGGGAGGGGTNCTCTCCCAGCTCCACATTCCCAGCACAGGAAGGTTCTGCTCAGGGTCTGGAGCCTCCAGCCCTCCTCTGGGAGCACTCGGGGGCTCCCCCATCTCTGCACATGGGTCCCAGATGTGCAGAGGACAGATGTTCCAGGGCCACAGCCACCCTTTGAGTCAGTTGGGGGCACAGGATGGGCTTTGTGGGCAGGACCAGGCCTTGGGGACAAGAGGGCATGGGACAGGGACCTGTGGGTGGGGAAGGGAGGGGTGGGCACAGGACAGGCTGGGCCGTCTTTGGGGGCTCCTACCTGGCAGGTGTCGATGCCACCGTGTGGGTACCCAGCACACAGGTTGTCAGCATGAACAGCCCCTGCATACCACGGGCTGCTGTTGCAACCCTCCGTGTCCATGAGGTGGACCTTGGCCTCCCGCAGCGCCATGCCTGTTCGCTGAGCTGTGGGCACAGAGGGGAATGAGCCCCCAGCAGCTTGGTACCCATCCCCTCCCCTTCCCTGGTCGTGGCTTTGTTTCCAGAGTGATGTTGTCCAGCTGTGTCCCTGCTGT